>JAODAL010016108.1:15000-25000 GCA_025379985.1 Phyllomedusa bahiana
CTCTGTGATTCACCTGTTCCTGCACAGTTATAGATCTTCTGGGTAGATTGGAGTTGTGTCACTTCCTTGGCTCCGCTTTAGTCTGAAGATATTTTGTATGTAACTAAATGAGTTATTTCTCACTACATGGCTCTAGAGCAGGAATTATAACAAATAGAAAACCCTGCTAGATACAGGTCAGAAAATACCCACTGCTCGTTGTTCCTTCTTTATAAATATGTACTATTGTTGATTGCTCTCATTACTGGCTTATGTCAGCTCTTCTTGCTAAAGTGGATCAATTTTGTGATAAAAACTCATAATATAACTCAATAAAACTATAGAATGAATGTATTTTACAGAAATGTCTGGAACATATAGAAGGTAACGTCTAGCACATTGGAGATAAGGTATAAAAGGTATCACACACTGCAGATACAATGTAACATCAGAGAACAGATAATAGATCACACATAATACTATGCAGATACAGCATAACAAATGAAAAGTGCTGATACAGTATAGCATAGAATACACTACAGACTCGGTATAGCATAAATATTGCACTGCAGATACAGTATAACACAATGAAGATAAATTAGAACACTTGTAGTAGTGTAAAGATACAAAGTAACACATGTAATGCAATGTAGATTTGCTATAAAGTATAATACACCCAAAACACTTTAGATATAGTATAACACATATAGTACACTGCAGATATAGATAAAACACATGAGAGTTCAGATATTGTGCAACACATATAGTATATTTTAGATTTGGTACAACATATGTAGCACAAGACAAAATATAACACTCAATTACACATATATTACATTGCAGATATAGTATAACAAATATATTACACTTCAGATATAGTATCACACACTGCAAATACAAAATAACACAAATATCACACTGCAGATACATTACAACACATCTAGTACACTGCAGATATAGTATAACACATATTACACTGCATAAACAGTATAACAAGTAAATTACAGTTCAGATGTAGTATAACATACTGCAAATGCAGTATAACACATATATCACACTACAGATACAGTACAACACATCTAGTACACTGCAGATAGAGTATAACACGAATAACACTCTGCAGATATAGTATAACACATATTACACTGTATATATAGTATAACACGTATAGTACACTGCAGATATAGTACAAACATACAACACTTCTGATACAGTATAACACCGGCAGATGCAGTATAACACACTATAGATACAGTATAACACATATAGTACACTGCAGATATTGTATAACACATAACTGCAGATATAGTATAACACATATAACACTGCAGATACAGTATAACACACTACAGATACAGTATAACACACTGCAGATATAGTATAACATATTACACTGCATATATAGTATAACACATATAGTATATTGCAGATATAGTATTACACGTATAAGACACTGCAGATATGGTATAACACATATCACACTGTATATAGTATAAAACATATAGTACATTGCAGATATAGTACAAACATATAACACTTCTGATACAGTATAACACCTGCAGATGCAGTATAACACACTATAGATACAGTATAACACATATAGTACACTGCAGATATTGTATAACACATAACTGCAGATATAGTATAACACATATAACACTGCAGATATTGTATAACACACTACAGATATAGTACAACACATAACTGCAGATATAGTATAACACATATAACATTGCAGATACAGTATAACACGTATAACACACTGCATATATAGTATAACACATATAGTACATTGCAGATATGGTATAACACATATCACACTGTATATAGTATAAAACATATAGTACACTGCAGATATAGTATAACACATATAGTACATTGCAGATATAGTATAACACGTATAACACACTGCAGATATAGTTTAACACATATTACACTGTTTATATAGTATAACACATATAGTACACTGCAGATATAGTACAAACATATAACACTTCTGATAAAGTACAACACATTTAACACTGCAGATATAGTACAAATATATAACACTTCTGATAAAGTACAACACATATAACACTGCAGATATAGCCTAGATCTAGTATAACACACTGCAGATATAGTATAACGTATAGTACACTGCATATATAGCATAACACACTACAGATACAGTATAGCACAGATACAAGGTAGCGGATATTTGGCCGGAGTCCGATACGAGTTTCTTCAGTATAATTAAAGCTGATAGAATATTTCCCTGTTAATAAAACCACAAAGATTGTGAGAGGACTGTATTGTACCCAGCATAGAGCGTAGCTATAACTAGCCACAGGGCACATGGCAAAATACAGAGGAGTCATGGCTTCAATAACGTGGTGTGTGACATATGGGTTAAGACAAAAGAGATTTCGGTGATGACAGCAACATTTATATTAAAAGACAAAGGCAATATAAAACTTCTGGTAACATCCATGGGGGTAATGACATAACAAGCTATGACAAAGACTGAGCAATCTGGAACAAGACACAAACATGACTATGACAAAGACACGAGTCCTGGCAGAAGCGCAAGCAGGACACAGGGAGGTGCTCCACAAAATAAGAAATAACTTGTGAGAAAATACAGATATGGTTTACGTCATAGGACTGGATTTATAACATACGGTGATGGCCAAAGACAGACTAGTGAGTAGGGAAGAAAAACGCAAGAGTTATGGCAAAAGTCAGTAGTTATTGAAGAATAACGCAAGAGTAGTGGCAAAAGTCAGAAGTTAGGGAAGAAAAACGCAAGAGTTATGGCAAAGGTCAGAAGTTATTGAAGAATAACGCAAGAGTAGTGGCAAAGGTCAGAAGTTATTGAAGAATAACGCAAGAGTAGTGGCAAAATTCATAAGTTTGGGAAGAATAACGCAATTGTTATGGAAAAAGTAAGAAGTTAGGGAAGAAAAACGCAAGAGTTATGGCAAAGGTCAGAAGTTATTGAAGAATAACGCAAGAGTAGTGGCAAAAGTAAGAAGTTAGGGAAGAAAAACGCAAGAGTTATGGCAAAAGTCAGTAGTTAGGGAAGACTAACGCAAGAGTTATGGCAAAAGTCAGTAGTTAGGGAAGAATAACGCAAGAGTTATGGCAAAAGTCAGACGTTAGGGAAGAAAAACGCAAAAGTTTATTAAGCTGGGACAGTAAGACGCAATGGTCATGACAAAAGACAGGACAGAGGGGCGTGAGAGTTTAGACAAAAGACAGAAACACGCAAGAGCGATGGCAAAAGACAGAAGTAAAGTTAGAAGGGACAAGCGTGATAAAAGACACAAGTAAGGAAAGAAAGACGCAAGGTGATGACAAACGACAGAAGTTGGGGCAGAAAGACGCAAAGGTTGAGATAAAACGCACGCAAGAGTTAAGACCTAGCAGGTCACGTTTGTTTTGCGACAAAGTAAACGCAAAGCGATGAGGCGAGATTTCTCATTGTCATTTCTGTCCCATCATTACAGGACACTTTATAACGTGTGCAGTCAGAGGAGAACTTATCCACCCTAGGGGGTAGACTTGCACCGAGCCCTCCAGATCTGCATCCTATTTGATACATGTGTATACCGTCCCTATTGATATAAATTATATACATGATATTATTAGCATGGTTTATTATATCTTGTTGCAAACACCCAGAGCTTCAGCTACAAGTCCACTTTACTTGACAGGATGGGGGGACACAAAGCAGACCATGAAACAACCAGATGTTGATAAATGTGCTCCATCCTGCTCAAGACAAGCTCTCTCCACCCCGCAGCCTCTTCTCCATGTTCCATTTTGTAGGTTGTATTTTTTTGTGTTGTACACAAGTTGCTTGAGTCCTGGCTTCTCCTCCACCTCCCATTCATGGTGACGCTATCCTGGGTTGCCCTGCCTTCCTCAACCTCCTCCTCCTCCTTGTGTTTTATTTGATTAAGTGAAATGGAGCACATTGGCTTGATGAGGCTGCTAATAACACGTAGATAATGCTCTTGCTGTTGACCCCTATGAGGGCTACTGAGATGTACTTTTCCACTTCACACAATGAGCCTTGGTTCTAGGCGTGTGCCTTTGTCCATTAAGAAGAGGCACTTGAATGACAGCTTCTAAAGACATTTAAGAGTCTAGCCAACCCTACCAAATCCTGACCCTTCCTGCGAGAAAGAGTCCCTCGTCTTTGTTCGCCTGCGGCCCCTTATTAAGACACCTTCCTCATTTTAACACTTGAAAGCAAGACCGTATTAACTCCCAATTAAAAAACAGTCTCACTCCTTTGTCTTCCGGCTGTGTCTCCACTTCTGAGGACTTGTCTATTACCACAATCCACACTTGCAAGGCTGCCTCGATTCCTAGTCTATTTGTTCACATGTATCCCTACATTGAAATGTCCTGCGTCTATACAACCTGTTTGCTTTGTGTCAAGTATAAACTCACAAAAATATCAAAATGTGTCAAAATTCAGCAAGGGACAATAAAAAAAATCGATCTAATAGGTCACTTACTACAAGGTTTCGGTCTCCATTTCGCCGTTGTTCCTAAACCTGATCAGAAAAAGCAATTTATTGATAAAATTATTCGAATTTTTCTCAATATTTTGCTTTTAAACGTTCTATTTACAAATAGTTGAAGATTCGATTTCCTGTTCTTCCAAGAACGATTCGAATTTTTCTCAATATTTTGTTTTTAAACATTCTATTTACAATTAATGGAGATTCAGTTTTCTGTTTTTCCAAGAACATTCGAATTTTTCTCAATATTTTGTTTTTAAACGTTCTATTTAAAAATAGTTGAAGATTCGATTTCCTGTTTTTTTCCAAGAACATTCGAATTTTTCTCAATATTTTGCTTTTAAACATTCTATTTACAATTAATGAAGATTCGATTTCCTGTTTTTTTTCCAAGAACATTCGAATTTTTCTCAATATTTTGTTTTTAAGCGTTCTATTTACAAATAATTGAAGATTCGGTTTCCTGTTCTTCCCTGAACGATTCGAATTGTTGTCAATATTTTGCTTCAGAACAGGTTCTGTTTACAAATAGTGAAATATACGGTTTCCTGTTGTTCTTCCATAGACGATGTGATATTATTGTGCGTGGTTTCTATTGGTTTCCAAATATTTGATATCAGGTCTTGATTTCATTTTTTAACCCAATAAACAAATTAAAAAAAAAAAAATCACAAATTCACCCTAAAATAGCAGCGACCTGAGCAAAGTAAAAGCAATAAGATTAGAAAGAAGTGGATAAAATGTCGAAAGATCCCAGAGATCCCTATTAGGGGAAGATACAATATTTATTCCTTGTCTCTTGGGATGAAGCTGCTCTATCTATTGTCCTCCCATTTCTCACTGCTGATGCTTAATTTTCAAAACTTCTATATTGCCAAGGGACCTACGACATCAGCTAAAGAATTATCCAGCAACTACAAAATCTGATCCAGGGAGCTGGTTTTGAGCAGAGGGGAAATTTTTTTCCTGCAGCTTTTTGAGGGAGAGTAGGCGAAAGAAGGTCTATCTGGAGCTCCTGCAAGCCCTGCATTATCTTCTGGAGAACCTACAGGAGAGGATTCTTCTAGGAGAAGCTGATTTTCTTTCTAGATCTATCTCTAACGAAAGGAAAACATGTCCACTTCATTCCCAGGACTAGTGCACGATTCAGAGGTATACTTAATCTTTCTTTATTTGCTCGTTATGTTTTTTTTAAGGACTCTGACCCCCTAATCCTTGTTGGAAGCGTTACAGTCAATGAATATTGGCTTCTCCCAAAAAAAAAAAAAAAAAGTTACAGAAGAAGAGAAGGAAGGAAATTCGTTATGACATCTGTCGTCTGGAATGGCATTCTGCAATACAACAGTTGTTATAACGAAAAGTAGGGGAAAAATAATCCCTGATAAAGCGCTCCAGCATAGGGGGGCATGCTATAGCTCCAAGTGATCATCTCCAGCATCAGATGCTTTGATAGACAGACTCACAGGCTTGTGTGGGGAAGATGGGGTGTGTGTTTATTTAGGGGAGATCTGTTCTAGGGTTTTGCTTTTAGGGTCTTATGGTTGGTGACTGGGGGGATATAGGAAGAGTTATGGGAAGTCATTGCGCTTCTATTGTGTTGTTTGACTACACTTGTACCTGGATGGAAGAGGACTCGGAATACCAGGCTCTGCTGTCGGTTCGTGCTATTTTAAATGACAAACCTATTTTTTCCTGTCTTTTTCTCTCCCTTCCTTCTAGATACGTCATGATGGATCAAACAGTTACCGTTTGATGCAGCTTGGGTGTCTGGAGTCTGTGGCCAACTCCAGTGTCGCCTATTCCTCCACGTCTCCTCTAACTTACTCCACCACTGGAACTGAGTTTGCTTCCCCATATTTCTCCGCAAACCACCAGTATACTCCACTCCACCACCAGTCCTTCCACTACGAGTTCCAGCACAGCCACCCGGCGGTCAATCCTGACGCTTACTCCTTAAACTCCTTGCACCATTCCCAGCAATACTACCAGCAGATCCACCATGGGGAGCCTACAGACTTCATCAACCTCCATAACGCCCGGGCGCTTAAGTCCTCCTGCCTGGACGATCAGAGGAGAGACTTTGGCTGTCTAGATGCCTACAGACGGCATGACTTGTCTCTTATGAGCCATGGATCTCAGTATGGCATGCACCCAGATCAAAGACTTTTACCAGGATCCAGTTTGGGTCTTTCAGGTGCTGGAGGAGACGATTTCCAGGTAAGAAACCCCATTTCTAGTTTGTCCTTGCACTACAGCAACACCATGTCCACCATCTCCAGGAAAATGTATCTGTCCTCGCAGTTTGGGTGTGGCTGGGAATCTGATCTTCCTATTAAATATCTATCAATCTATCAATCTATCTATCTATCTATCTATCTATCTATCTATCTATCTCTATATCTATCTATCTATCTATCTATCTATCTATCTATCTATCTATCTATCTATCTATCTCCTATCTACTATCTATATACTAGCTATTATAATGTATAATTATCATAACTACTATAATATTATAATCTATCAGCTATCTATATCTACTTCATCTCTATCTACTCTCTATTTATCTCTATCTATCTATCTATCTATCTATCTATCTATCTATCTATCTATCTATCTATCTATCTCACATCTTCTATCTATCTATCTATCTATCTATCTATCTATCTATCTATCTATCTATCCACTCCCGTATTATCTAACTATTCCATATCTATCTATCTATCTATCTATCTATGTATCTATTCTATCTATCTATCTATTCATCTATCTATCTATCTATCTATCCTATCTATCTATCTATCTTTATCTATCTATCTATCTATCCCATATATTATTTAATTATCATATTATTATTTATTATATATCCATATTATATTATATATATATAAGCATAAACTAATATATAACCAAATATCTAGCTATCTTTATCCTTCTATATCTATTGCTAAATCTATTGCTCTATCTACTTATCTATCTAAATTTGTATATAAGAATATAAAGTTTCCCAAACAAATATATCCTATATAAGCACCCAAATATATACGTATAGTTAAAAAAAAAAAAAATACGCCTATCATATTTCCTGCCTAGTCTGCAGATATGCAGTAACGGAATTAAAATACTTATAAATACAAGTAAGCAGAAAAGGGTTAAAATCAAAGCAAAAAGAAATATCAAAATGAAGATATGTTATACAAAACAGATATAGTAATAATAATAATAAAAAAAAGATGAATATGTAAAAAAATAAAACATAATAAAAAAATTTTAAAAACTTTCAATAGTAAAAATATAAAATGTTAAGGGAGGGATAGAATCTAAAAATATATCCAGTTTCAACTAAAAAAAATGAATAATCTAAAATTTCAGTTACATTAAGTAGAGTTAGTTGATGGGTATTAAGAAAAAATAAATGATATATAGATAAATGAAATGAGCCAATATATAAAAGAAATGAATGATACAAAAAAATAAAGTGTAACACTGTGTATGAGCATACAATATACTACTACTTCAACTATAGTATACTACTACTACTACTACTACTCAACTACTACTACTACTACTACTATACTACTACTAATAATAATAATAAAATAATAATAATAATAATAATAATATGAATTTTAAATCAAAAGGATAATATTGAATAAATGTATAACAATAAAATAAAACCCATAAACATAAAAGGTGTGGAATGGAGTAAGAATAATACGATATAAGGAATGAGTAAGAACCCAAAAATTAAAGCTATAAATTACTATAGTATAATACAATAAGTAATTATAATAAAAATGCATAGAATGGTATAAAAATGATTCAATATAATAAAGTAATAAATCCCTTAAACATGAAAAGTATACAATAATATGGGAATAATACAACATGATAATGTAAAAAAAAAAAAAAAAAAACAAAAGGTACGGAATAGTATAGGGATAATATAATGTAATAAAGTAATAAAACCCTAAAAATAAAAGTTACAGAATGGTATAGGAATAATTCAATATAAAACAGTATTACAACCCAGACAAATAAAAGGTATAGAGTAGTATATAAATAATGCAATCTAATAAATTAAACAAATCCATAGATATAAATGATACAGAATGATATAGAATAATAATAAATTAATTTAATAAATAATATCTTTGCAAATAAAGGGTATAAAATGATATAAGAATATTACAGTATAATAAAGTAGTACAACCCATACAGATTAAAGGTATAGGAATATTACACTATAATAAAGTAATAAAAACCCATACAGATAAAAGGTATAGGCTGGTATAGGAATATTACAGTATAATAAAGTAATACAACCCATACAGATAAAAGGTATAGGGTGGTATAGGAATATTACAGTATAATAAAGCCTTACAGATAAAAGGTATAGTGTGGTATAGGAATATTACAGTATAATAAAGTAATACAACCCATACAAATAAAAGGTATAGGGTGGCATAGGAATATTACAGTATAATATAGCTATTCAGATAAAGGTATAGGCTGGTATATATGAATATTACAGTATAATAAAGTAATACAACCCATACAAATAAAAGGTATAGGGTGGCATAGGAATATTACAGTATAATATAGCTATACAGATAAAGGCCAAATAGTATAGGAATATTACAGTATAATAAAGTAATAAAACCCATACAGATAAAAGGTAAGGGTATTAGAATATTACAGTATAATTAAAGTAATAAAACCCATACAGATAAAAGGTAAAGGCTGGTATAGGAATATCACAGTATAATAAAGTAATAAAACCCATACAGATAAAAGGTAAAGGCTGGTATAGGAATATCACAGTATAATAAAGTAATAAAACCCATACAGATAAAAGGTATAGGCTGAATGAATATACAGTATAATAAAGTAATAAAACCCATACAGATAAAAGGTAAAGGCTGGTATAGGAATATCACAGTATAATAAAGTAATAAAACCCATACAGATAAAAGGTAAAGGCTGGTATAGGAATATCACAGTATAATAAAGTAATAAAACCCATACAGATAAAAGGTATAGGCTGGTATAGGAATATTACAGTATAATAAAGCCATAAAGATAAAAGGTATAGGGTGGTATAGGAATATTACAGTATAATAAAGTCATACAGACAAAAGGCATAGGCTGGTGTAGGAATATTACAGTATAATAAAGTAGTACAACTCATACAGATAAAAGGTATAGGGTATTATAAGAATATTACAGTATAATTAAGTAATACAACCTATACAGATAAAAGGTATAAGAATATTATAGTAAAATAAAGTAATAAAAATCAATACAGATAAAAAGTATAGGAATATTATAGTATAATAAAGTAATACAACCCATACAGATAAAAAGTATAGGAATATTATAGTATAATAAAGTAATCCAACCCATACAGATAAAAGGTATAGGGTGGTATAGGAATATTACAGTATAATATAGCTATACAGATAAAATGTATAGGCTATATTATAAGCTATATGTATAGGCTGGTA
>JAODAL010016108.1:30000-81750 GCA_025379985.1 Phyllomedusa bahiana
TATATATACATGTATACTATATACATTAAATATACACTAATACATATACACTATATATACCATGCATTTATACTATATATACATGTATACTATATACTTTACATATACACTAATACTTATGAAGTATATATACCATGCATTTATACTATATATACATGTATACTATACACATTACATATACACTAATACATATACACTATATATACCATGCATTTACACTATTTATACATGTATACTATATACTTTACATATACACTAATACATATACGCTATATATACCATGCATTTATACTATATATACATGTATACATGTATACTATATACTTTACATATACACTTATATATACACTATATATACCATGCATTTATACTATTTATACCTATTCACTATCTATGCAATACATTGACACTTTATACATATGCTCTAACACATATACATTATACACTATATATCTATGTGTATATATACACTATTATGTTTACACTATATATACACTGTAAACTAATAAATATACAGTGCATATACAATACACATGCACTAATACATATACACTATATATACCATGCATTTATACTATATATACATGTACTCTATATACATTACCAATACACTAATACATATACAATATACATACCATGCATTTACACTATTTATACATGTATACTATATACATTACATATACATTAATACATATACACTATATATACCAGGCATTTATACTATTTATACCTATTCACTATGTATGCAATATATTGACACTTTATACATATGCACTAACACATATACCTTATACACTATATAAGTATGTATACATACACTATTATGTTTACACTATATATGTACACTGTAAACTAATAAACAATGCATAAACAATACACATGCACCAATACATATTCATTATATAATATATATATATAATATAATATATATATATATATATATATATTATATATATATATATATATATATAAATAGTACATATACACTACAGATTCAGTATATATACACTAATACATATACCTGGAGACATACATCCACAGAATGTATAGGGCTTCCCTGGCTCAGTGCAATGTGTATGGAAGGAGTCAGGGTGCTGAACGGACAGCTCCGCATCCTCCACAGCCACAGCTTTGCTTGTCCATTGCTATTATTCTCCTGGAACACACACACACACACATATATATATATATATATATAACACACATATATATATATATATATGTATGTATATATATATATATATATAATATATATATAATATATATATATATATATATATATATATATATATATGATGAAACACATATAATACAATATATCCAAGATAATACAATTATATATATATATATATATATATATATATATATATATATATATATATATATATATACATATAAATATACTGTTGTATTATCTTGCCTAAGATGACGCTTAATTACTCTCATTCTTCATTTCTTTAGCCAGTAATATACTAATCAGTTATTGTATGTAATTGTTCTTCACACACCAGTATATAGATAAGACACAGTAGCATCCTCCCTCTGCTTTACCAGACCTACACAGCCCCAGCTTCGTACTGTATACAGCTCCTAACAGTAGATATTTCCCATATGTTCCGATTCAATAATATCCACCTGTGTAGCAGAATGTGCAGCAGTAATATCCATCGCGGCATTACTAATAGCATTGTGATTATTCCTATTAGGACATGTTAATGAGTTGGGTTAAGTGTTATTCCTGCAGAAAATATATATATATTTTTTAGTTTTTCTTTGTCAACTCTTTAGAAGGCAAAAGGGCTGACCCAGACGTCAATGCAGGAAGTGCTGAATAGATTAAGGGGGCAGGTTCGATCTGTTGACTCAAGCAACGCGGATTCCTCTGCTTTGATACAGGCTGTTAAAGGGGTCGGAAACCTGGAGTATTTCTTCTCTACTCAAAGCTATTGTTTTATGTTATCATCTATTTCTAGGACTGTTTACCCCCCATAAGAATGTCTTTGTGTCCCCCTCTACTGAGGCCCCACAACCTTCTCTGGTGATAACAACAGTGATTTTGTGAATTACCCTGTTTCCCTGAAAATAAGACACCCCTGAAAATAAGAAACCCCCGAAAATAATACATGGAAATCCCTAAAGAATGAATTTGGCTCTATTGAGAGGTAAAGATAGCGTAGGACCACCCGACCTGAGATCACGTTGTAAGTTCGTGGGTGGCTTAAGCATTTTTTGATAAAAAAACATGTGAACCAAGAATCTCAAAGTTTTTTCACCCCTGAAAATAAGACACCCCCAAAAATAAGACACCCCCGAAAATAAGACCTAGTGCATTTTTTTTATACAATTCAGAGTTTGGCTGCTTATGCTGATGTTTGTGATGAATTCACTACAGTATATTAATACATATTGATTTGTTTTGTTTTGTTTGAACAAACATGTATTGTTTTGTTCAACAATAAATGTGAATTATTGTTCATAGAGAAAAAAACATCCCCTAAAAATAAGTCTTAGCTCGTCTTTAGGAGCAAAAATTAATATAAGACACTGTCTTATTTTCGGGGAAACAGGGTATTTTCCTTTTCCTGAGCTTCAGGCTGCAGGCCTCGTATCCCACCGGCCCCTCCATACAGATGGGTGTTGTAGGTTGTTTGAGCTCCCTGTTTCGGGAACATTGTACCACCAGGCCTGGGATGGTAGGGTCTAGATATAATATTTGCAGCTGAAGTGACGCAAAGATCCCGCTGCTATCACTTCTAGTTAATGGTGTGCACCACATCCCCTCCAGCTCCTCTACTCTCCCCATCACAACCAATAATCTTTACTCTGCCGGCTTCTTGTGTATCGATGCTTTTTCCAGCCTAAGGCACCTACTTTGATATGCTAATATTTCCGAGTAGCAAACTCTGCAGAGATCATATTAATGTTGTTCATACAGAGTCGAGCTTTTGCCTTAGTTGAATATTCAGATAACCAATTTCAAAAGAAATTACTAAGAAGCCAGGCTGCTATTTACAGGAGCAGGCAGTGTTTTTAATCATAAAAAAAAAAATCTACTTTTTTTTAACACTTTTTTTTTGGGGGGGGGGGGGGGGGCAATTGAGGCTGAGTTAAAAAGATCAGTGTGTTTTCTGAAGAATTGTTTGATAAAAAGTCGAATGTGCAGCCGTATGGAGTGGAGCTTAATGTATAAGGTGGAGACGAGGTTCTAAATATTTGGAGACAAAGGTAGAAAAAAATAACACGGTGACACTTTGGCCCATATCGTTTCATGATATCTCGATGATGGAGTCCAAAAAAACTCATGTTCCTCTTTGTGATCATGCAGCCTGGACGCCCCAGGCAAATTTCAAAAAGCTTAAATACTACTATCGCCTCTAGGCCATGAAGAGAGGACAAGACTACCGGCAACAAGGTTTTTTTTCTTCCATTTGCCCTTGGCAACATAAAATACAAACTACTTTGAATCAAAACATTTTTGGGGAATTAATATGATCTGAACTCCTTTCAGTTTTAAAAGATCTTGAGATTGTCAAATCGCTTAGAGGTGACTGACATGCGGAGAGCGAGGCGTTTACTCCTAGAAAGAGACGTCAGATCTTATTTAGTTAAAATCTTTAGGTCGGGCCTGAGTCGCTAAAGTAATGTCTGCCACTAAGCAGAAGGCCATTCGCCTATGCCAGGGAAAGGCTTGGAAGGGGACCAGTCACTGTAAGGTTAAGGCTCTCCAGCCATCAACTCATCCTGCAGACCCAAAACACCTTCTTCAAGGAAGCCAGGGAACAGGGTGTATGAGGAGGCTACAGCCAATAATAGGGAAATACATTGTATCCCTTACCTCATACTATAGACACAAAGCATGTTCCTCTAGGACACCAGGGAACAGGGTGTGTGAGGAGGCTATAGCCAATAATAGTGAAATACATTGTATACCTTACCTCATAATATAGACAAAATGAATGTTTCTCTTGGACACAAGGGAACAGGGTGTATGAGGAGGCTATAGCCAATAATAGGGAAATACATTGTATCCCTTACCTCATACTATAGACACAAAGCATGTTCCTCTAGGACACCGGGGAACAGGGTATATCTCTTACCTCATACTATAGACACAAAGCATGTTCCTCTAGGACACCAGGGAACAGGGTGTATCCCTTACCTCATACTATAGACACAAAGCATGTTCCTCTAGGACACCAGGGAACAGGGTATATAAGGAGGCTACAGCTAATAGAAGGGAAATACATTGTATCCCTTACCTCATACTATAGATACAAAGCATGTTCCTCTAGGACACCAGGGAACAGGGTGTATAGTGAGCTCCAGCTAATAAAAGGGAAATACAGTGTATCCTTTACTTCATACTATAGACACTATAGAGAACAGAGTGCATAGGCGGCTTCGACTATTACCAGGGGGAATACATTGTATCCTTTATCTCCTACTATAGACTCAAAGTTTGTTCCTCTGTGACGCCAGGGAACAGGGTGTATGGGAGACACCAGTTAATAAAATGGAAATACAGTGTATCCTTAACTTCATACTATAGACACTATAGAGAACAGAATGTAAAGGGGAGGCGAAAGCTATTACAAGGAAAATACATACCATTTTCATGCATGTTCTCCATTCTATCCTTTATTTCCCACTATAGACACAAATCATGTTCCTCTAGGATGCCAGGGAATAGTGTGTGTGAGGAGGCTACAGTTAATAAAAGGGAAATACATTGTATCCCTTACCTCATACTATAGACACAAAGCATGTTCCTCTAGGACACCAGGGAACAGGGTGCATAGGAGGCACCAGCTAATAATAGGGAAATACATTGTGTCCTTTACTTCGTACTATAGACACAAATCATGTTCCTCTAGTATGGCAGGGAACAGAGTTATAGGATATACTAGTTAATTATGGGGAAATTGTATCCTTTATTTCCTACTATAGCCACAAAGCATGTTCCTCTAGGATATCAGGGAACCGGGTGTATAGGAGGCTACAGCCAATAATAGGGAAATACATTGTGTCCTTTATCTCCTACTATAGGCACAAAGCATGTTCCTCCAGGATGCCAGGGAAAAGGGTGCATAAGGAGGCTTCAGCTATTAAGAGAAATACTTTGTGCCCTTTACTTCAACATAATAGATAACACACATGTTCCTACTGTATCACTAGAATAACACCTGACACTTAGCAGAAGGCCATTAGTCTATGCCAGGGCAAGGGGTGTATGAGGGACCAGTCATTATCAGTCGAGGCTCTCCACCCATTATCTCATCATGTAGGTACAAAAAATGTACCTTTTGTATCGCTGGACTTATAGCTGCCATATAATCAATGGCAAGTTACTAGGGCACTGGTTATAAGGGTAAAACACCACACCATCAATTCCTCCCACAGCACTAGAATATTTTCCTAATGCATCTCTAGACAAATATCTGACACTTGATGGAGGACATATGGTGTGTAGAAGCTGCAGTCATTTTCAGGAGATTATTCTCCACCCATCACTGTAAACACTATTACCTCAATACCCGAATATGTACCAGATAGCAGGTTCTATATCAATGCCAGGATGCCAGGGCACAGAGGGTACAGTTTCATGTTCCTGCATTTCCTACTAAAGCAGACAGAACATGTTCCTACCACATCTCTAATCTATGATATATACAATATGCATGTAGTTGGCTCCCATAGGCCTTCATGGACATTGTAGGGATGGATATATTTATTCTCATCCTTAGAGCTTTATGTGCAGATACCAGTAACCTCTCTCCTGTATGATATTTTTTTCCATACATTTAGTATAATGTGGGGTTCAGTATAGTACAGCATGAAATCATATGATAAAATAGTGCTGGACTATGGGGTAGACTATAATACAGTATAAAATATGTAATGAGCTCGTTTAGTATAGAAACGTAAAGTGTATTGCAGTACAGTATAGAATAGTGTAACATGGTGAAATATAGTAAAGTGTAGTGCAATATAAAATATCATGGTACAGTATAATACAGTGTGGTATGGTATAGTACAGTATGAACAGTGTAATGCAGTATAATACATTACAGTATAGTATAGTATAGTACTGTGATAGGGCAGTGTATCATAGAATAAGGCAATATTTTATAGTGGGGAGTGGTAGAGTATACTATAGTGTGGTTTGGTGTTGAATAGAAAAGTGCAGTATCATTTATTACTGTAAACTACAGTATAATACTGTGGTATGGAATGTACAGTGCAGTGTATTATAGTATAGGGCCATATTATAAAGTAAGGTATGGTACAGTATAGTGTAATGTGATATGGTATAGTGCAAAATAGAATAGTTTAATGCAGTATAATATATTACAGTATAATAGTGTATTATGGAGCATATAGTGCAGTAAAGTGCCGGTATAATATAGAACATTATGGTACAATATAGTATTGTGATGTATAGAACAGTATAGTATAGTTTACTGTGGTGTACTGTAGTAAAGTGTAGTGTAGTGTGATATCATATAGAACATTATGGCATGTGTAGTATAGTGTAGTATGGTATAGCGCAGTACATATTGGTACAGTATAGTATAGGATGGTATAGTGCAATGCAGCATAAAATAGCTTACTATGGTATAGTATAGTATAGTGTAGTGTGATGCGATATTACATAGTACATTGTGGTACAGTATAGCATAGCATGGTGTAATGCAGTGCAGCATAGTATAGCTTAGTATGGTATAGTAAAGTGTAGTGGTTTAATTTAGTACATTATGTGGCATAGTATGTTGTAGTGCAATACTGCATAGTATAGCTTAATATAGTGTAGTGTGGTGCGGTATAACATAGTGCATTATGGTATGGTATGGTATAATGCAGTGCAATATAGTATAGCTTTGTATGGTGTAGCGTAGTAAAGTATACTGTGCTATAACATAGTACATTATGGTACACTATAGTATAGCATAGTAATATATAGTGCAGTGTATGCTACAGTGCAGCATAGTACAGTTTAGTATGGTGCAGTGTAGTAATATGTAGTGTTATATATATATTATAATATATTGTAATATCATGGAAGTAACCAGAGCGAGTGCACCTGTTGTCCCATATGAAGGGACCAGTATTATATAGTCTGTGTTATAGTCGAAGGGTCTTGTTACCAATTTTCCATTGGGGTCCATTAACTTAAAGTTATGCTTTATCATGATGATGTTTACTATAATTACTATATAGAACCATTATATATAGTGAGATAAAACATCCGAGTATCTATCTGCTCCTCGGTAATGAGTCTCCCAATCTTAAATTGGTGATGTCCCCAAAGCTTAATCACGATAATGGTGGTATAGTGTCATAGGTACATCAGCCACCTGCCTAATATTGTGTGGGTCACTTCTATGCCACCAAGAATGTTCTGACCCATTGAGACATGGACTCCACAGGAACCATGAATGTCTTCTGTGGAATCGTGCACCGGGAAATAAGCAGAACCTTTAGTCCTGTAAGTTGTGAAGTGCGCTTGAATGGATCAGACTGGTCTTTCTGCACATCCCATAGATGCTTGATCAGATTAAGATCCTGGAAATTTGGTTGCTAAATTACAACCATTTATTGTGGCCGTGGCAATATGCGTCTGTAAGAGACAGCTACTACTGAGGAATACTTCTGCCATGTAGGAGGGACATAGTCTGTACAATAATTACCTTAATAGCCTTCCATTTCTTCATGGTTAAGTTCTGATACTCATATGTCCCATGTAGGCACTTTCAAGGATGGACAAGGGTCAGCATGGGTACTCTGAGCGGTCTGTGGTTACACAACCTATATACAGCAAGCTGCAATGCCCTTTGGGCCATTTTAGAAACATCGTTTCATTCCAAAGAGTCTCTAGTTATATAGTTAAAAAAGATATCTCATAAAGATGAAAATGGACAGATGGACCAGAGGATTGAGACTGGGCAAGAATCTGTTAGCGACCAAATATTTTTGCATGGTCTATGCAGAGCAAAAAGAAAAGTCACGGATAGTTCTAGATGGAGCCAGTGTCGGACTTGGGTGCCTAGTGCCCACCAGCTAAGTTGATTCTTGGGGCCCACCAATGGAGCTGATTCTTGGGACCTACCAATGGAGTTGATTCTTGCTGCCACCAATGGAGTTAATAATTGGGGCCGACCAGTGAGGTTGATTCTCGCGGCACTCTGTCTCTTGCCAACAGTTTATCTTGAAGTCTAAATTCTTAACGACCTATTGCCCCAGCCAAAATCCTTCACTCTCTACCATGTTGCTTCAGAGAACATAATGTTTCTTAAAGCTAAAAATCATGACAGTCTTTTATCTTCACTATCTATCCATCTCATACTATCTATTATCATCTCATATATTCTATCTCTCTCATTATTCTATCTATCTATCTATCTATCTATTTTCCCCATATCTATCTACTTCCTTATATATCTATTCCTATACTATCTACTATCTACTACAAATTATCATCTATCTCTTCTATCTTTTTAATCATCTATCCATCCATTATCTATCTTTTTTATCTTCTATCTATCATCTCACAATGTTCCTTCAGACCCTAATTTGGTGTCTTTATAATTAACACAAATTTTTAACATTCTTCAATGTTCCATACAACTTAAATTTATGTTCTTTATCTAAAAACTTTCCTTAGTATTCTAGGACGCTCTCAGAAACGTGACAGTAATTCATGAGTCCCCAATATTACTTAAGACTTTACAGCCTTAATTACAGTCTAAATACAGTATATTTTAAATGAATTTTTTTTATGCATTATAATGTGTCTTCAGACTCTCCATTTATTAGACTCTTTACATGACTTCCCATTGTTGCTTGTGCCCATACACAGTATATTTGAGAAATCAATAAAACCAAATTATGGATTTAGATTAGTTTTATTCATTCTATATGCATTAACAGCTTCCTCCCATCATCCTAGTTTGCTTTTCATTTTCTTTTTAAATTTTTTTTTTTTAATTTCTTTTTGCAGTCGGGATTATAGAGCAACTAATTACTTAACACATTGGTTTCCTTTTAAGGAGTTTTTAAATTTTAATTTTACTTATAATTGAGAAATTTATCTACTTCAATGAAAGATTAGACTTAACCTACCATGCAAAACATTCAGGTTGATATATAAGATTAGTAGTAATAATTTAGAATTAACCTATTTTTATAATTATCTGTCAGTGTATCTATCTCCTATTTATTTCTTT
This sequence comes from Phyllomedusa bahiana, assembly GCA_025379985.1. Lineage (NCBI taxonomy): Eukaryota > Metazoa > Chordata > Amphibia > Anura > Hylidae > Phyllomedusa > Phyllomedusa bahiana. The sequence continues at coordinate 39,225 of JAODAL010016108.1, forward strand.
ATCTGTCTATTTCCTTGCTATCCATCTATTAATCTATCTTCTGTTTATCTCCTATTTATTTATCTCCAATCTATTTATCCAAATCCTATCTATCTAACTAATATGTATCTATCTATCTAATATCTATCTATCTCTCTCATTTTTATCTATCTATCTATCTATCTATCTATCTATCTATCTATCTATCTATCTATCTATCTATCTATCTATCTATCTATCTATCTATCTCTAACATATCTATCCATCCTTTTTTGTCTCATATCTATCTATCTATCTATCTATCTATCTATTATTATTATCTATCTATCTATCATATAAAAAGAAAGAAAAAAAAGGGGCCAAAATATGAAATACGTTTAGCAATAGGAATATATATATATTAAAATCGTCCCTCTATTAGTTTTCTAAAGATCCGGGGAAAAACTCTCAAAAGGTAGGGGGGCTCCAAAGGGGAGCTGACACAACAGCACCTGGGTCCCGGAAACCCCACGTGGAAAGCCCTTTCATGGTTGTATATAATACGGGAAAAAAATGAGGACCACGGCGCTCGTATAAAGGGGTGCCAAACGGTGGTAATTTAACAATTTAAAATTTATTAAAAGGGACTTTAAAATCCATGCATAGCATTTGTATATTTAATAAATCCTTAAAAACCCAACCGGGTTTTGCGTGGTAAAAAATCCACCTTCCCAGGGTACACGAGAAGCTGGATTTACCACGTTAAAAACGTTGGGGTTTAAGGGTTTTTTAATATAAAATGTCCCCATGCATGGACTTTTAATGTCTCCTTTTAATAATTTAACTTGAACATTATCCACCCTTTGGCACCCATTGCAAAAAGCGCCGTGGTCCTCATTTTTTTCCCTTTTCTACTATCTATCATCCTACTTTCTATCATCACTATCTATCTATCCATCGCCATCAATTTTTTTTTCCCTAATTTTTTATCTCCCCGTCTATTTTCCACCCCTTTTTAATCTTCTACCCTATCTTATATCTGTTTATTTCCTATTTATCTATCTCCAATCTATCCAAATCCTATCTATCTACCCCATATCTATCTATCTATCTATCTACCCATACTCTCTTCTATCTATCATCTATCTTTTTATCTATCTAAACTATCTATCTATCCCGTATCTATTTATCTATCTATCTATCTATCTACCCATATCATCATCTACTATCTATCTATCTATCTATCTATCTATCCCATATCTATCTATCTATCTCTCTATCTTTAGCTATATCTATCTTTCTGACTATCGATCTATTTATCTTTACCTTTCAATGCATATCTATTTGTATTTCTACTAATATATCTATCATGTATGCACACATAAGGATTTGACATTAAGAAATGATACTGTTAAATAGGTTACAACACAGAAAGGAGTGATACACACTAAAATAATTTTTCCAAAAACATTTTGTTTAACACAATGTCAAAAGGCTGGTAAAAATCATGTATTTGTCAGTAATCAATGCACAAGATAGACTGCAGATAAAATAACATGAATATGTTCATCAAATATCTCCATGAATATCTATTGTATCCTTATTGCTGGAACATGTTGGCAGAGCTCACATATAATGTCATTATAGCACAAGTTGGTGATGTTATCAGTGTATTGTGGTAATTACGCTTTCATAATGCTATGATAAATTTCTCGCCCTGTCTCATATGTCTGAATAAGCCAAGTATATCGCGGGGAATAATATATGTCTCCAGAATACAGCATGTTGGCAAACCGAGATAGCCTTTCCCAAAGTGTTTTTTGTACCGCAGGATCCTTTTGTGGGCATGTTCATGATTTATTTCATAGTGCAATTGTCATTCATGTACATTAAAAATATATAGTGTACAGTCAGCCTCAAAGAAGATGGGAGAAAAAAGAAATACAGGCCACTGCTAATTTAAATTTCACACGTCAAAGTGCATTATGTGGGGATGCAGATCATGAAGCTTTATGAAGTGCACTATGGATTGCTCTGAAATCCTTACAATCTAATCTACAGCTATAGACTGGGGGTACAAAACTACTAGAAGTAATGAAATATGTCTATATTTTTATCTAATTCTACTTTAAGTTCTAGGAGATCAATCCAATGTCAACCACAATGATGGAGTGATGTTTACATTTGCTCTTCATATGAACAATTGCCCTATGTTATTACTGTAGTGATCCAAATCACATCCCGCCTGGCTCGCCAAATTTGTCCTTTAGAATTGTGCGGGGGTTTTTTTGGCTCTTACTTACCATTTCGTATTGTATTTACTAAAATCATATTGTCTATTTTGATTGATGCCTCTATTTCTCTGTTACACATAAACTCTTCTTTTATCATTGTCCTTTTAATATTCAGCAACTGTTGAAGAGAAAACATTTTTTACATTTAAATGTTGCTTTTTTCAATTTATAAATTTCCACTGTTCCCTGAATCAATCTACTGTACATAAGGGGCACATTACTACTTTGGAATGTAAAATTATCAGTGAAAAAAACCCACTAATCTCAATGTAAATCGATCTAACATCTATCTATTTATACTATATATATATACTAAATATATAATATATATATATATATATATATATGCACCTAATATCTATTTTTATTTATCTAATATCTATCTACTCCCTATTTATATAATATCTACTTATTTATATCTATCTGCGTACTATCTATTTATCGAATATCTATTTCCATCTATCTATTTACCTAATATTTACCTATATATTTACCTATATTTCTATATAGCTATTTATCTATCTATCTATCTATCTATCTATCTATCTATCTATCTAATATCCACCTATTTATCTCATATCTACCTCTTTATATAATATCTATTGAATATGTATTTATGTGATCTCTGTCTATATTATGTCTATCCATTTAATATCTATCTAAATATCTCTATATTTATCCAATAGATGTAATTTAATCTATCTATCTATGTCTCATATCTATCTATCTATCTATCTATCTATCTTTCTATCTATCTCATATCTATCTATCTATCTATCTATCTCATATCTATCTATCTATCTATCTATATCATATCATATCTATCTATCTATCGCTATTCATATGCTCACCAAGTTAACCTGACATAACATAATAATACACGTAACTACAAATATAAATCATATTAAATCACAAGAGCAGACATGATTGGAGGGTTAGTTGTAAAATACATATACAGTTCTACAGCAGGTATTCCTGATTAGTGACTCTGGAGCCACATGTGGCCCTTAGGCTTCCTGTATGTGGCCTCAGATACTATTGGGCACTGTTGCTGATGTCATAGAATTATTAGATCATGGTAATCGTGGTCAGGTAATTCTAGAATATAAGCCATATCCATTGGCCATATCTTTAATGCACAGTGTGACTTAGCACCATCTGTTGTATTTCATGGTGGCTTTTGACCTACAAAAAGTCGGGGGCCTCTGCTCTAATGTATGAGCGCATTACATAAAATGAGTAATATCCTCTTCCTGGCTGGATTAATGTGTAAATCGTGAATATACTGTCTGAGCAGTCATGACATATGCTTCTTGTTTCTTTTCCCTCTCAGGAGGTACCTGCGTAGTAAACCCCACAGACCTGTTCTGCTCAGTTCCTGGGCGGCTCTCTTTGCTAAGCTCCACGTCTAAATACAAGGTCACCATAGCAGAAGTGAAAAGACGCCTCTCTCCTCCTGAATGCCTCAACGCTTCTCTCCTGGGTGGCATATTACGAAGGTAAAAGCAGGTCAATATTTCTGTTTGTGTGTGAGGTAATTAAGAAAGGAGTTTATCTATCTACATAGCTAAAATCTATTGTATACCTGCTGTGTGGAAGGCCCTATATGTCCTATACGTCTCCAAGACTTCTCTCGTGCTTCCCCCATACTTTAGAACGCATTACCCCAACACATCAGACTCCTTGCCATTTTCACTAGCTCCATAAGCAACCTGAAAACCCATCTCTTCAGAATAGCCTATAACCTACACTAAACCCTCTGCCAGGTCTGGGACAATGTTTTCTGGTGCCCTGGGCAAATAAATCTGCCTGAGATGAAGTAGCGCCCTAGATGGTGGTTTAGCTTTGTCTATCCATCATTCCGGCCCTGCACCCCCCCACAAACATGTCTGACGCTCATCTCCTGTCTGTTTTCTTCTCAATTGTAGGTTGTAAGCCTTCGCGGGCAGGGTCATCTCTTCCTCTGTACCAGTTATTAGTCATTAAGGAGAACATGTATGATCCTGGTGCGGACTCGACAGTTCTACCTCTGTTTTTAATAGTGTACCAACAGTCTGTATGAAAGTCTCACAGCACTTCATAAATTTGCCCCGTTTTACACCACAAGTAGGACTCAGCCATGCCACTTTGATACTGGTATGGATTTGTACAACAGTTTCGTGCCAAACTTTGGTGCATTTTTAGCACATTGTACGACTCTGGCACGACACGTCCACACATTGTTAGCGCATTTAAAAGTGTTGTTTCTGGGGCACATTGTGCCAAGTTTTGTCTTACGATGGTTCGGATATCTATAAAACAGAGCTACAACACTTTCACTCTATGCAAGCCAAAAATTTGATGAAGCCCCATTCATACATGTCGCCCTTACTGTTGCCATTTTACCTTATTTAGACCTATGTCATTACTGTATGTAACCGTCTTCGAGTGTATTGTGCCCTGGAATTAATTGCGTTTTAAATTAAATAATAAGGCAGGAAAGAATATTCCCGTAAAAAGATAATTGGTTTCTACCTCATGGGAGTTTTTGCCTTCCTCTGGATCAACACTATAGCACAATAGGCTGAACTGGATGGACGTCTGTCTTTTTTCAGCCTTACAAACTATGTAATGATACAATGTTATGATAAAACTTTATATATATGACTTTCTCCCTTTTCTAATAACATAGTTTTTTAAGAGTCATCCCTTAAAGGATCCAGATACCATCCTGTGACCCCCATAGTGCTACCTTATTGAAAAATTATACATAATATACAAATTGCCTCCTTTGAATGCATTTTTATGGTCAATCAATCCTGCAAGAAATAAATACATGCAAAAAATCCACCCTATAGCTGCTCCCGTTTAGATTGGTGATCATGGTCCAGTTTCTCCAACCCACATTGAATAACTCTTATTCCAAGAAAAGGCTCTGTGTGCCTACACATTTTCTATGCTGTAAACCAGGTCCTCACAACATACGACCAAATAAAGGATTTATGGGGCTTGTGGACTTCCCATCCCAAATGGCCAATCCCGGGGGATTCCTGAGCAGTTTGGGGGTTTTCCCCGGGCAATCTGGAGCATTTTCAGATGGTCCATGGGTGTTTGTGGTTGATCCGGTGTCTAAAGTTCTCTGGTGACTTTAGCCACCACTTCCTTGGCAGGTCTGCTGTACACACTACAAGGCTAAAGTAGTATAACAAAGGCATTCTTTCAAATGAATAAACAACCGTTAACCATGTAATATATCGTCACACTGGGGCCGAACTGGCTCTATGTGCTGGCTTAGAGAAGGAAGAGCTGATTGGTTAACCCCCCATTTATGATGTCTACATAGCCTAATAGGAAATATGGTTATGGATGTAATAATATCAAGCAGCACTGGATGGTGGTCCCAATTTTAACTTTGCTTTAGAAACCCCCAAATAACACAATGAGATAAATAATATAATACTGTAACACAATAATATGAATAACAGATTTGATATAAAAAAAAAATTGACAAGCTTTTTCTCTAAAGAGCCAGGAGGGTGAGGGGGGCATACTTGTTCTCATTGAGGAGACCTAGAAAGTGTATGGAGACTTGTTTTCAGGCAGTGCTCCATGGGAAAATATATGCAAATCTCATATCAGCAGGACCCAAATCAGCCATCTGTAGTCAACTATTCCAAGGGTTCCTGTTCCTCCTGAGTAAAGAGCTAGGTATGGGTTGTTGTGATTGACTTGGATTCAGGGGGAACTATTTCTCAATGAGGAAACACAGTTCTTGTATGATGACTCCTTTTCAAGGAATTATGAGGGAGGGGCTAATTTGCATAGTTTTTTTTCCCCATGGAGCATTGCTTGAAAATAAGTCTCCATAAGGTCTGTTCGTTATAAGCAGTACAACCCCAAAACTTTTATATGCAGAGGTTGGGGAAGAGAGGAGGTACTTGTTGTAAATAAAGAGACCCAGTTGGGGTATGGAGACTTGTTTTCAGGCAATGCTCCATGGAGAAATTAATGCAAATTATGTCATAGAACTAGAATCACCCATCTGTAGACAGCTGTTCAAAGGGTTCCTGCCCATCTCTAAAAATCAGGGTATTGGTTGGCTACAGAAGGTTCCCTCTGATTCTGCTCAGTAGGAACTCATTGTCACTGAGGAAACAGTTATTTAGTGAAGACTTATTTTTAAGCATTTTGAAGGAAAGATCATGTACATACTTTTTTCCCATGGAGCATTGCCTGAAAATAGGACTTTTTTTTTTTTTTACTGAGGAAACCCAAATGTTAAAGGAAGGCTGATTTTCAAGCATTCTTAAGGGTTAGCTAATTTGCATACTTTTTTTCCATGATGCATTGCCTGAAAAGAAGTCTCCTTATGTCAGTTAGGTCTCTTCATCAGAAAAATTATCATCCTGAAGCTTTTATCTACTGGGCTAGAGGGGGTATTTGTTCTAATTAAAGACACCCTGTTGAGTTATAGAGACTTATGTTAAGGCAATGCATCATGGAAAAAAAGTATGCAAATTATATCATGGTAGCCAAACCAGACTCACCCATCTGTAGACAGCTGTTCCAAGCTTTCCTGTCCATCTTAAAAGGGTTTTGCCAAGAAGAGAGTTTCTTACCTCTTATCTGCTCAGGAGAGAAGATTAACTCAGCATGCTGAGTAACGGGGGATTGGAGGGGGGCTGAGAGAGAGCCAGGGAGCAGGGAGCGTCTGCAATGTTTACTCAAATAATTACGTAACAACCAGTGGATTATCTATACAAAAGACACAGGCTCATTCACTGCTTTTTTTTCCCCAGTCCCTTGCAAGATCCTTCATGTTCCCTGTCATCAGATAAGAAGTGCAAACACGAAAGCGCGGCCAGATCAGCTCCTGTCAGTGTCCTGGTCGTGTCTAATGTAAACTGTCAGGAAACTAAGGGCATCTTAGTCAGGCTGTAGCTCTCACAGGCTTCACTTTTTTTAACTACATATATTTAGAAAAGTGATTAAATAGCCATTTTGGAGGATCCCACATCAACATTACATCGGGGCAAAACCCCTTTAAGTCAAGAGCAAGGTATTGGTTTGCTAGTGAGTTATGTTTGTTTCAGTTCAGTGGAACTATTTTTTCATTGACAAACACAGCTGTTAAATTAAGACTTATTTTCAAGCATTCTAAGGGGAAGAGTTAATTTGCATGCTTTTTTTCCCATGGAGCATTTCTTGAAAATAAGTCTCTATATACAGTAGGTTTCTTCATAGGAAACAGTACCATCCTGAGCTTTTACTTGCAAAGTCCAAAGGGGTACATGTTCTCGTTAAAGAGACCCAGTTAGGTTATGGAGGAAAATTTTCATGCAATGCTCCATGGGGAAAAAGTACCCAAGTCATCTTGTAGTAGCTAAGCCGGAATGACTTTTCTGTAGGCAGCTGTTTCCAGGATTCTGGCTAGAGCAGGATATTGGATGACTAGAGAGTTGCCTTTGATTCTGCTCAGGAGGGGACTACTTCACACTGAGGAAACCCAGTTGGTGAATGAAGACTTATTTGTAGACATTTTGGAATAGAGCTTATTTACATGCTTTTTCCCATATAGTATTTCCTAAAAATAAGTCTTCTTACATCAAGTAGATCTCATCATAAGAAACAGTGCCCCCTAAGCCCTAATACAGTATCTTCCACCCACCAGTAGTCTGCTGTGTGCTGATGGGGGGTAGCAACCCCTGAACAGTTGTCTACAAATGTATTATCTTTTTGGAGAAGACTCTGGTTTAGCTGGTTAACAATAATGGTCGTTCATCTGGAAGTCAGCCATTTGCATGTGGTGTATAGCTTATTAAGGCACTAATGCATGTGGTTGTTGCTGACCCTGTATTCAATGGGGGGCTTTTACTTTTTGCAGGGCAAAGTCAAAAAATGGGGGTCGTTGTCTAAGAGAGAAGTTGGATAGACTTGGTCTAAACTTACCTGCAGGAAGGCGAAAAGCTGCTAATGTAACACTGCTGACGTCCTTAGTGGAAGGTAAGTTTGCCTCTTCCCCCACCACCCACAGCCCTTGGAATCAGATTAACCATGCAGTTCTCCAGTCCTCAAACAATTGTAAATCTTTGCTGTTGTTCAGAACTTTCAGATCTGAAGATTATATCCCACTTGTCTTTGATCATTTTAGATGAAGTCACACAGTGTATGAGAAGATAAAGTACCTGCATTGGAGTTCTGCTTTCAGTCAAAGTGGGATGAAAGTGCATCCTCACATACTGGGCATTACAAACCCTCTTCCTTTTATTCCCTTGAATGTTTGGAAGTGCTGATCAAATCAAGCAAGGTCTTTCTTCTAAGGTCTTAAGAGATCTTTCAAATACACTTCTAATAATTTCTCTTCACTAATTCACTTGTCTCAGCCTGTCCCGTGTGTTCTCAGCCAAGAAGGAGATACTTTGATTGAAATGGGTATTTCTATTGTAGAATTGAGTAATCCATAGATTTTAGGTTCTGCCAAGAATGAAGATCTTGTGGACTTACCCTGGAAGGTGGTGGGATTTTTTTTTTTGTTTGGTTTGAATTCCTTGAAATTCATGTTTGTTTAGTTGTACATTTTCCTGGTTGAAAGGGGCTGTTTCATCACATGCAATCCTTCAGCCCCTGATACCTTGACAGACATAGGCAAGATGGATGGAAGGATACAGTTGGCCGCTCATATGAATGTCCATCCATGTAGTAGATCAACAGTCTAGATAATCCAAATGAACAAATAGGACATACAGATATGAGGTTGACCTGGTAGAACAATCTCTTTACAAGACAATGATTTTCTTTCATTTTTCTGCTGTCTTGAGACATCATCATGGGTTAGGAGTAGTGGCACACCATCTCTGAGGTCAAGTTGGTAGAGCAGGGACTGTGAACATGCATGTGGTAGAGCACAACTAGCTCCCACACACCTGGTTTCCTTTGGGACACACCATCCCTTGCCTGACCACTTACAGGTAGCTACGTATTTATCCAACCTAATACCTGACGATATGATGGGATAGGACATCTGCCACCTAGGAGTAGTGGGACACCATCTCTGAGGCCAAGTTGGTAGAGCAGGGACTGTGAACATGCATGTGGTAGAGCACACCCAGCTCCCACACACCTAGTCTCCATTGGGACACACCATCCCTTTCCTGACCACTTACAGGTAGCTACGGTATGTATTTATCCAACCTAATACCTGATGATATGATGGGATAGGACATTTGACATCCTTCTATTACAGGTATCCCCACTGATGACTTCTTAACAGTGGGATGAAATGTGTCTGGAGGAATATGTACTTTTTACTTGGCTACACAGTGTATATTTATATAGGTATGGCCCTTGGGTTGGCTATTTCATATTTTTTGCATATGTTTTTGACTAAAGGTGGTGTGAGCATGGATACTAATATCTCTAGCTGTCATATATACATAATTGAGGGACAATTAGTTAAGGTAGAAGAGTCTTGTGAGGTCGCCCTTATCGGGGTGGTTACTCTGCTAAGGGCCTGGTAGGGTGATTTTAGCTTTTTTATCCCTGGGCCTTCCCCTATTTTTATATGAGATGGATAAGGTTCAGTCCTTATCAACATTGGTTTCTTTTCTGTGTTTTGTAGCATTTTCTTATGGTGGGTATTTATTAAAAGATACGTTTTAAGTGGCTGTGACTTTTTTGGATCTTTTGGTAAATTAGTGGGCAGAAAATTTCTTGGTTTGAAAGGGTTCTCATCATACACAATGCTTTCACCTGAGAGCTATGGACACTTGGCTCCTGAGACCATGCCAATTTTGGCAGAGAAGGATGCAGTCTGATGCTCACATGAATGGCCATCCATGTAATACATTGATGGTCTATGACATTCATATGCCCTAGTAGGACATACAAATGAATACGTTCTTCCATGAGGACAACCCGCCAAGAGATAATCACCTTCTTTAATTCTTGTGCTGTCTTGAGACATCATCATGGGTTAGGAGTAACGGTGTGCCATCTATGAGGCCAGGTTGATAAAGCAAGAGGCAGAAAATTTTCTTGGTTTGAAAGGGTTTTCTCATCACACACAACCATTTAATCAGAGAGCTGTCCTGAGACCTTAGCAATTAGCCAATCTTGCCAGGAAAGGAGGTAATTGTTACTCAATTGAATGACCATCCATGTAACACTTTCACAGTCTATGATGTCCTTATGCCCTAGTAGGACAAACAGATAGAGGTTGTGCGGATGGAACAACTCCTTTAGTAGATGACTTTCTTTAACTCCTATTCTGTCTTGAGACATCATCATGGGTTAGGTGCAATGGTGCATTATCTAGGTGCCCAGTTTAGAAAAGCAGGGCACCCCCCTTTATTTTTGATTCAATGGGTTGTCTCATGACACATAATCCTTTAATATGAGGGCTGTGGATACTTGGCTCCAGAGGAGAAATCATCTTATTTTCCAAGGAAGGATGTAGTCAGCTGCTCACATGAATGACCTACCATGTAAAGGCATCCATGTGCCATAATGGACTTACAAAGCTGTTTGTCCTATTAGAACAGTTCCTTTAAAAGTTAATAACTTGCTACAATTCCTGTGCACCATCTATGAAGTCAGGTTGGTAAAACAGTTATGGTTGGTAAAGATATTTAGGAAAAACCTGGCAATAAAGGTTCAATATCCCTGCAGTGCCCCCACAGGGGAAATTAAGTATTACATGATGTTTACTGAAATTAGTGTGTTGAATGTGTAATGCAGGACAAGCGAGGTCCTCCAAAGGGATAGATGCTCTTTGTAATTGCTTGGAAAGGAAATGAGGATTCTGAACATGTGATCCTCCTGTAGTAACTCAAATTTCCTAACAGAATGTATTAAATAGGTTTCCTAAATTGGACAATGCTTTTAAAAGGGTTGTCTCACTACAAGGATTGCTTTTTATGTTACAACTCACTTTCTTATATTTGTCCATTAACAGTGTCCTACCTATTTTTCCCCTCTTGTATGGGCTGCATCAGCTCCTAAGGTTGCCATAGCTATAGACCTGTTTGATCTCTCCTGATAGGCTGCCAGCACTGGTTGCTATAGCTACAGACCTGGCTTCTACTGTAGCCTAGTGGAAGCCAGTAAACACGCACCTGAATTCAAAATGACACTAAGAAAACAGAACTAAGGTGAGATGAATCAATGTAGTGAGACAACTTCTTTAAGACAGTGGTTCCCAATTTTTTTTCCGGCTTGTGAGCCACTTTCAGGCAAGACAGGTTGTGTTGAGTTACATGGACAAAGTATACAGGTTGTACTGACTTTGCCCATGTTACCACTGGTGCCACTAGTGTATCTAGTGCAAAATAGTATTGGCACAAGGCAACAGTTAGTGAACCACATGCCAAGGGGCCAAGAGCCACGTGTGCTTCCTGAGACAATGGCTGGGAACACTGAAGTAAAACATGGTCATGGTGGCTCCTCCAAAGTGAGATATACCCTTCCTAGCTGTTCTCCACTTAGTTAATAGATAAAGGAAGGTCCATATATATTAACTAAGAGCTTCCTAATCTGGTTTTGAAAATCAGAGAAGACTAAAAATTTGTCAAACTAAAGGTAGACTCACTTTGACTGTAGAGTGTGTAAAATGTTTGGGTGATTGGGTATTTGGTCAATTTTAGCCAGTATATTTGAGTTCCACAACCCAATACCTAGCTCATTATAATTTCTATTTTTTTGTTCTCTACAGGAGAGGCTCTTCATTTAGCCCGAGATTTTGGATACACTTGTGAGACAGAGTTTCCAGCAAAGGCTGTGGGAGAACATCTGGCTAGACAACACATGGAACAGAAGGAACAGACTGCAAGGAAAAAGATGATACTCGCCACAAAGTAAGTAGTGAGGTTTTTTTTGGTTTTTTTTTTCACTGCTTTTTTTGGCCATTCATAATTGTTTTTGTAATTAAAAAATCACAATTGTTTTATTAAAAAAAATAGTACTTTGAGCACTGGGATTGTGTTGATGTATGGTTTGTGGGGAATCTCCTAAATGTTGCCTAATTACTACAATCATGAAAAATTGCTAATTTTGCGTTTTTGCTTTATATTGTTAACATTCTGGTTATTTTCATTGATTTCTAAAAAAATAAATACCAAATTCTGAGAAAACAGTAGAAATGAACTCGAGGAATCATTAAACTTGGAAAAATTTATTTACATATATTTGCATTATGTGTAGATGAATCACTGTCAGACAATATAGTGGAAGACATTGGAAGTCATAAAAAGGGTCTTATCATAGTAGAAGGTGTTCTGCTTGGAACCCTCTCGGTGTATCAGATCAATCCATATCATAGACCAGTCTGTCCATGTATCACATGTGAATGGTTAGCAAATACTATTATATTTTTTCCATAGTAGTCTCAAGAGAAACCAAGTCTGGTTCTCTAACTCCTGATTGTCAGCTTCTATGGCTGGGGGTGGACATGCCAGATTCAAAGCCATTGTCACTGTAGTACAGTTTTTGGAGATGGGATGTCCTCATGAAACAAATTTCCTGATATTGAAAAGGGCATCATTGTTTTTTCTAAGAAAAGCTTTCTGTAAAAAAAATAACCAAACAGCAGGGTTTTATTATATTGGTTATATCATAGGAACAACACCCCACCACCCTCCAGTAGTTGGCCTATCTTATTCAAAAATATGATCATTTGCTGATCGTCATCTGTGCTAGGGTACAAGAACTATAGAGAATATAGTGCGGCATCTGTGTATTTGGTCCCTGGTAATTACTTGTTGGCCCGATATATGTAATACTGGATAATTTTGCATGAGGTTATCCCAGAGTAGATAGGGTCCTATGTAAAACTACTGCAACCAAATGGGAGAAAGAGCTGAAAAGAAATGTATAAATGTAAACGTTCTCATCACACTCTGTTATCATCATGCCTGAGACTTCTGTCAGAAGGTAGGCGAAGGTTGGCAACCACCTTGGGCGCCACTTCATCCCAGGCAGAAAAGGGGGTGCAAGGAGTTATGGCATGGACTAAATTTTCCACTTAGTGGGAGCTAGATGCCTTATAGGGCATCAGAATACCTGGTCCATGTCCAGTTCAGATGTACACATCGGGAGTATTTCCCAAGTTATACCTCCCAGGAAAGGCTTTGATGTATGCCTCTATATGTGTATATAATGTAATACTTTGCCAATTGACTCCAAACTCTACCCTCGACAGTCTACCCTGAATACCATGGCCAGGCTCCTCATTCTGTCCAACTGTTATACCGATGCTTCTACCCCACTGTCAGTCAGTGCACTGCTTGACCGTTCTCTTCACAATTCACTCCTCATGTCTGAATTGTTATTTAGTTACCGTACTTGGTCATGTCTCATTTTGTCTGTACTTGCACTCTCTTCATTGTAAAGTGCTGCAGAACACGTTAGACCTTTATAAAGATTATTATGATTGTAAAAAATATCTAAAGTGAGGTATAAAAAAAAGTCTGCAGTATTGCTTTGTATACAAAACTGTAGTCAATTAAAAATTTCTACAAAGTAAAAAGAAAGCACATACTAACAAACAACCCAATGGAGGCCAAAAGCACACTCTTTATCACCATTTAGGTAAACGGAGCCCTATGGATACATTAGCTATATACATCTAAAGCTTTCTTGGCTTATATGGCAATTGGAGGTCCCAAATAGAATGGGCGACATGTATGAACGCGGCTGTGCCAATCTTTTTGGTGTGCTTTGAGCCATCGAGCCTGTCGTAACCCAGTCCGACAGATGTTTGAACTGCCAAAAACTGGCACATGTGCGCCAAATCCAACACTTTTGTATGTACTAATTATTTGGATGTGTGTCGCACCAGGTTCATAGGACGCAACACATTTATTAATGTGGCTTCAAAGAATGTGGCGTCAAAATGTTAGACTAATCCATATCAATTTCATAGTGGCGAGCAGGGGTGTAGCTATAGGGGGTGCCGAGGTAGCAGTCGCTACCGGGCCCTGCAGCCTGAGGGGGCCCAAAAGCTCTCCTGCAACATAAGAAGACACCAGTATAATAACACATGGTAGCTGGGGGGGCCCAATTTTACTTTCTGCATTGGGGCCCGGGAGCTTCGAGCTACACCTCTGGTGGCAAGGCTGAGACAAATCCCACTTTTTGGGGCATAAATATGTTTCACAACCTCATACATTCATAAAGTGCTGTGGGACACATTGATGCATACCATCTAATGCTAAACTGACTTACTGAGAACTACGACCGTCGAGACGGCGCCAATTTTCATACCTGTCGCCCAATGTGATTAGAGCACTAATCGTGCATTTAGAATTGGATTAATTTGTTAGGTTCATACTAATATGTAATCTGTGATTGAATGATCCAGGATCTTCCTGATTTTTTAGACCTCTGAAATGGATCAGCTTATAACTAGCTAAGCTAGAAACATACAACTATAAGATGACTAGGTTTGTTCTATGCGGGTCATCATCTTCCTGCTACACCAATAGGCTTAGGTCCAAAAGACATATTTCCTGCAAAAGGAGAGGTACTCGGGTCAATTTGGTTTTAAATAAGACCCATAACCCGTTAAAACCTTGTTTCTTTTTAATTTTTATTAATAAAGGTTCAAATGGACATTTTCCCACAAATAATATCTCAAAATGTCAGAAGATACAATTGTATAAAAATTCAGCAGTCACTGCCACTCCCTGTTCAGGCTGTAGGCGGTTTTACAGCTTCAGGCTCCCACTTTATGTTCAGGCTGTGGGAATTTCTACAGCTTCGGATCCCACTTCCTGCTCAGGCTGTGGGCAGTTCTACAGCTTCAGATACCCACTTCCTGTTCAGGCTGTAGACGAGTTTACAGCTTCAGGCTCCCACTTCCTGTTCAGGCTGTAGGTGGGTTTACAGCTTCAGGCTCCCACTTTCGGTTCAGGCTGTGGGAATTTCTATAGCTTCAGGCTCCCACTTCCTATTTAGGCTGTGGGTGGTTCTACAGCAGTGACTGACATTTCAGCTTTGCTATTTCTAACTTAATCTGTTAGAGGGATATTGGTGATGGAGGGGCTTTAACAGCAGGGCACAAGGCTGCAGAGCTTTAAAGGGTTACTGTTTTCCAGCAAGAAATATGGACAAGTGGTGGTCAGTAACCTAAGGAAGGAAGGTTTTGTAAACCAGCATTAGATAAAAAAAAAAGTCTCTAACTCTGAAATTAAGTAAAATAAGAACAACAATGTATTTGGTAATAGTCTTTATTTACTTTTTCCTAAAATTTTAAAGCTAATCATTGTTGTAAGAATAGCCCTTTTATCTTAAAATGGCCCAATAACCATTAAGTTTCTCAAAGATGCCTCTAAATTGTCAATGCAATGGGTATTTAATTGTATCTTCCCAAAGAAGCTTGAATTTTTATTAGTGGACTGCAAACATTTAATTCTCAATACAGAAGACTGTATAGTGTTTTGTGCATTGAGGGCCATATGGTAAACTCAATTTCTACAAGTTCCAGATTACATTTCTAAACCTTGTAGATTCCTGAAATCTCACCACTGTGCCAACAATCGGCAATGTCTGCTGAAGTTCCCATATTGATGTGGTTGTTTCCATAATGTTTGGCTCATTGTCCCTTTAACTGTTATTTTTTTAGGCAAATCTGCAAAGAATTTCAAGACCTTCTCAGCCAAGACAGATCACCACTGGGCTCCTCAAGACCAACTCCAATTCTAGATCTTGATATTCAGAGACACTTAACACATTTTAGGTATGTAATACATTTTGTGTTTTTTGTGGGTTTCCTAAATATTTAATAAAAAATCCTACATAAATCTCCTCTTCATGATGTTCCTGGGAGTTCTTTGTATTTTAAAGGCTGTACAAACCCATAAAAAATAAGGTTCTTCTGTGAGGCCTCGAATCCAAGCCATCATCTGTATAGGCCAATATGGGACCAAATGGAAAATAAAATGAATTAAGATATCTTCAAACCATTTTAGAAAGCTAGGGGGTGCAGTCTACTTCTGCCAACTCAAGTAGTCTATGTAGTATGGGAATCTTATCCTTTTTTCTTGACTCTGGTGAATCAACATCTCCTTCCTCTCCTGCTGGGTCTTGTTAATTCCCCAAAAGGAAGATGAATGTGTTATGTTCATTTCCACTGCACTGCCTGCCTACTTGTGCAAATGTTCTTCAACCTTTGAATACGCTGTTGATAGTCTTGGCTCCACTAGTTTTAATATGTTTTCTTATCTTCTTGTTTCCTGATACTAGTTAATTTTACTACTTTTGGTGCAGTGAAGAAAAAAGAATCTAAAAGATTCTAATTATATCTTCTGATGATTGATGCTACTCGGTCTGTACAAGAGCAGATTAGCTTAAAGGGGTTGTCCACCTGGCCTTTTTTTAGTGAAAGTGGGCTGCTGAGCCCCCAAAATAATAGTCACATTTGGACTTATAGGCACATTGCTGGAGCTAACACAAGTCCACAGATGACTTATCCTTAGGATTGATCATCAACATATAATTGGGTGGAAATCAGACCATCAAGAGTGATCACCAGTATGAAAGAGCTATGGAACACCAATTAGTATCATGGTCCATTCATTGTTGGTGCTTCTGTCCCTGGTACTGCAACTTAACACTATACATAGAGCACCACAGGCACTTTATTCTGGGGATCTTTAATAGACTTGGTGGTAGGTCTATCATTGATCACCCATGGACAGTCTATACAGTGCAAAGGCGTTCAATTTGTTTTCCTAGAAAACCCCATAATATAGACCCATAAAAAGAATAGAATATTCATTAAGACCAACACAGTAGAATCTAACTGAATATAAAGTGATCTCTGATAGACCTACCACTGAAACTATCATCGATCACCCACTGACAGCCTATCCAAAGGAAAGTCAGAGCCCATTATACAAATCCATGGTCAGACCACACATGGAATATTGTATTGTATATAGAGATTAATATAGAGATCTCTCCAAAGATCTGTTTATACCTAGGACAAGGGGGTGTCCTCTACATCTAGAGGAAAGGAGGTTTCTACATAGACATTGAAAAGGATTCTTTTGTGTAAGAGCAGTGAGACTGTGGAACTCTCTGCCAGAGGACCTTGTCATGGTGAATTCACTAACATAGTTCAAAAAGGGTATAGATATATTTCTAGGGTTTAATAATATAGCAAGTTATAGTTACTAGGACTCTGAAGAAGGGGCGTTGATCCAGGGATTTATTCTGATTGCCAGATTGCCGTTGAAAGGATTTTTTTAAAAAAAACACTCCATTTCTTAGGGGCTTGTTCACAGCACAATGGCCGAAATAAACTGGACCCAGAAAGCTAGCAACTCTGCCATTTATGCTGACTGGGAAAAAGATCACAGGTGCAGCTAATTGCTTGAGCAAGATGAAAAACTGCACACCAACTTTAACACCTATTCACACCAGCATGCAGAAAAGCCGCAGTATAATGCATGGGGAGATTGCACAGATGCAAAATTACCAATAAAACAACCAATCACACGAGCTCAGTGCATGAGGGAGGTGGTTGCCGGTACTACAATTGCATATAATAAGGCGTTACAGAAGGGTGCCATAAATACAGATACATGTGGGGCACCATGCTGGCTTACAACCTATTAGTGACACCCATACTATTAGACCAGGCGGGCTGCCCAGCATTTTCTAAGTGTCCAACACAACACAGGCACACTCTGCTCCCCAGCACTGTTGGGCAGAAAAAAAATGACATACTCGAAAAATGTTAAATATGAGGTATTAGTTGGTATGGGGGCCCCAATACACAAGCTCACAAGCCCCGTCAAGGCTCCTCATGTCTTGTGAGTCCCTACACTAACAATTTACAGAAAAAAAAGGAATTTTTCCCCCCAAAATGAGGACAACTGGCTTCTACCTCTTGTTTTTTTTTTGCCTTCCTCTGGCTCAATGCTTTAGCACAATAGAAACAAAATCACAGAACCACTATTATAACATAATAATATAAGTAGTCTGGACCATCACCACTTTTTTAAGTGTTAATAAATGGGCAATATATCCCCAAACAAGTTAAAAAAAGACTTATTTACCCTAATGTGCCTTCAAGAAAATATTATTTTTTCTCGAGGGCAAATTATGGTGTTTTTTTTTATTTTAATAATAATGATATATTAAAAGTTATATTTTATCGGATAGGCTCTCCCCATTTGCTCTCTGTGAAGTCTACAGCACAATAAGCTGAACTTGATGGACGTCTGTCTTTTCTCGGCCTTACAAACTACTTAACTTATTCAGTTGATCTTCGATAGTCTTGATGGTCCATCCATGACCGATCATCTATTGAAAGTCAATCAATTTGTTTTCCTAGAAACCTCCATAAAATAGATGCATAAAAAAGAATCACATATCCATTAAAATCAACACAGTAGAATCTAACTGGAATAAAAATGAAAAAAGCAAAAAGGTAATGAAACTATATAAAATAGATATTAATTTAACTGTGTTGACTATTGAGCCAATGTTCATCAAAGAGGGCTTTCTTTCAAAAATAAGAATTGATTCCGATTCAAGCTAGCATGTAAAATACAGATCACACATTATAGAATATTTTGGTTGAAATATTTTTAAAAAGTAAAAATAAAAAATTCACATTAAAGTCAAAGTCTCTGACATAGAACTACATCTACTGAAACACTTTGCTGCATCTGTGGTTATGTAGGACAAAGCCTCTGATAAGTAATTCATCGTCAGTATGTATCCTTCACAGTAATCCATGTTCTGATAGAAACTTCTCAAGGTAAAAATTACCATTCTGATGCCCAGGGGTTGCATGATTAGACAGGAACATTCCAGCTTATGTAGACAAGATCCAGTCGATGTTTCAAAATTTTTCTATTACACCAATATAATTTAAATTTATACCAAAAATGTTTAGCATTTTTTGAGCATGTAATATCCAGAGAAAAAAAAACAAAAAAAGAATAAAACATCAATAAAATAAAGTCAAATATTCTGCGTACAGCCTGAATTAAATGAGATTTTTCCTTGTAATATTTCTCCCGGATGAATTGTTGAATATTCTTGTGAAAGGAATTGATTCTGAGGCAATCTCATGTCACGACTTCAAGGTTATTTAATATTTTATCTCTGTATAAACCTCAATATTAAGGTACTAATTTGTTTTGTTTTTTTGTCTTCATGTTATTTTTGCTCTTCAGCTTGATCACTCATGGTTTTGGGACTCCAGCAATTTGCGCAGCATTAAGCACCTTCCAAACCGTCCTAAGCGAGATGCTCAACTATTTGGAGAAACACACGACAAATAAATCAGGTGGGGTGTCGGAAAGCAGCCAAGGAAATAGCAACTCAGAAAAGGGGCCAATGAGGAAATCGTCAGACGTGGTTGTAAAAGACGCCAAGACCGAAAAGACTGACTAGCCGGACTGATCGCCTTCAGAGTTTTTGCTGCTGACTATTTTTTTTAAAAACTGTATATCTCTTTAGGTTGGACAATTTACAAGGGACCAAAATCACTTACTTTTGAACATTGTAAATTCTGTGAATTTTTCACCTTTTTAGTTGATTTATAAATTCTCCAAAAATTACTATATATAATGAAACAATTGATGTTACCTCCGATGGGTGTCACTGAAAAAAAAAAAATGAGTTTCCGATCAAGAAACTTTTTCTTATTTTGGACTTTTTTTCACATTTCATTTTTATTCGACGTGAGCCGTTTTGTAAGACAAAAAACGAGAAGCAAAGCACCATATTGAGATGACTTATAGAGGATAATAAAATTGAAAGCAATTAAATTTTACTATGTTTTATGTGTATTGCATTGTGTTAAAAATCTTTTTATTTTCTAAGATGTTCAGTTATTTGCTGAGAGATCGCTTCCCTTCAATTTGCAGAACGTGATTTCAATCTAAAGTAAATGTGGGTTTTTTAACATTTTAAAGGTCTAGATTAATTTCTTTTAGACCTTTTACAATTTCTCATGGTAACAAGTGGAATTTAAAGGGAATGTGTCATCAAAAAATGACTTATTGTTTAACTCCTGTTTTTATGTTAAACACATTTTTTAAGAAATTTGGTTATGTTTTTTTTTAACTTTCCCTATCACTTTCAAGTCTTCGCTTTGACCAGTAGGCCTAATAATAGTTTGATACTTCCTGTTCTGTAGAGAAAGATTTTCCGCAGTCTCCTCATTCTCAGCACAGACAGGATTACACTGAAAGGTGACACCAATGTGTATAGATAACACAGGATCTACCAGTCACAATAGGAGATGTCACAGCTCCTCCTCTCTCCCCCTCCCAGACACTGACTTCTTCCCAGGTCACAGTGCATGCCCAGAAGACTTTCCTATAGAAGCCAATGGGTCTGCTCCTGTTCACAGGCTCCAACGTCCATGAAGCTGCTGTAAAGCATCTCTCTAAGTGCTGTTAAAAGCATCTCAGGCAAGCAAGCTGTCCCCACAATTATGTACAGACAACTAAATTGAGAAATCTACAATCAGAAAATAAAAACGGCTAAGAAGAAAAGAATATGCATCAGGGTCTGGTTAGTAAAAAAAAAATATGGCAACAGATTCCCTTTAAGATTAACGTCCAAAGACAAATCCCAGAAAGCCTGGGCAACCTTACAACTCCAAAAGCATCTCCTTTATGGGGGTTAGTCAGTAGGTCAGTGCTCTATGAACTGATTGACAGATTGAATATGTTGAATATGTACAGGTTCAAACTGGCCCATAGGGGAGCAGACCAAATTAGGCATGGTGGGCCCCTTGACCTTGTAGGCCAGGGAGAAAGGCAGAGAAACAGAGCCAGAAAGCAAGAGGCAGACTGCAAGAGTTTTGTGCACTTTATGCAGACATGTACACTAGCTGTAGGGTGGGCCCAAAGGATCAACTTCAATGGTTGGCCCTAAAAATCAACTCCACTGGTGAGCCCCAGGAATCAACTTCACTGGTGGGCTTCAGGAATCAACACCACTGATGGACTCCAAGAATCATCTCCAATGATGGACCTCAAGGATCAACCCCACTGGCGAGCTCCGAGAATCAACTCCACTGGTGGGCCCCAAGAATCACTTCCACTGGTGGGCCCCAAAAATCAACTCCACTCGTGGCCCCCAAGAATCAACTCCACTGGCGGGCCTCAGACACCACATTCTGATACCGACTATGGGGGACATTTCTCTGTTGCCCATAGCTCTGATTGGTTGCTATGGGCAACAGAGAAAGTGGTAGACCTACACAGAAGACAGTCTTAGATCTAGATAGTTTTCATACATGTGGCCCTATGTGTATAGCCCTGAGGATAACATTTGAGTAGTGATTCTAGTAATAGCACTTCTAAGCACTTTAGTTTTTGACCAGACTCCATTAACACTCTTGGGTTATTTGGTTTCTTATTGTGTCTGATGATGTATTCATGTTTGTTTCCTTAAAGCCTAAATTCACTGACAAACATGTAATGTAACAGATACCACATGTGACATAATTGCATTCATTTTCCTATTTGTGTTCCTCTTGTGTCCCAAATGATGTCTTCCTGCTTGTATGTGTCAACCAAAAGTCTAATCTCCTAGCTTAGTTTAAGATGACCATAAAAAATATAAAGATCTAAATGGTGACTGGATAAATATTGAAATGATGTTCATTTGGTAATCGTTCAAACACCATAATTTATCAAAAATGCAAACTTACATTTTTTAGATGGTATTGACCATGCCAATTCTTCAAACTGGACATAAAGGTACAATTACACCAGAAGTGACCTTGATAATGAGGTGGAATTCGACTCTCTGGGATAATCTATTCACAAAATGAGCATGTATTTTTTTTTACCAGGTGACTCATTTTTAGAAGATTATGGTCTATCATCATTTCGTTATATGATCACTTTTGGAAGATAATAGTCTATCATGGTTTGGCTTACGTGATCATTTTTAGAAGATAATACTCTATGATTGATTGGCTTATATGATCACTTTTAGAAGATAATAGTCTATCATCAATTGGTTTATAAGATCACTTTAAGAAGATTATAGTCTATCATTGGTTGGCTTATATGATCACTTTAAGAAGATTATAGTCTATCATTGGTTGGCTTATATGATTATTTTTAGAATAACATGGTCTATCATCATTCGGTTAAAAGATCACTTTTAGAAGATAATAATCTATCATCAGTTGACTTATGCGATCATTTTCAGAAGATAATACTCTATGATTGGTTTGCTTATATGATCACTTTTAGAAGATAATAGTCTATCATCAGTTGGTTTATAAGATCACTTTAAGAAGATAATGGTCTTTCATTGGTTGGCTTATAAGATCATTTTAGAAGATTATGGTCTATCATCATTTGGTTATAAGATCACTTTTAGAAGATAATAGTCTATAATCAGTTGGTTTTATAATATCACTTTAATAAGATTATAGTCTATCATCAGTTGGTTTATAAGATCACTTTAAGAAGATTATAGTCTATCATTGGTTGGCTTATATGACAATTTTTAGAAGAACATGGTCTATCATCATTCAGTTAAAAGATCACTTTTAGAAGATAATAGTCTATCATCGGTTGACTTATGTGATCATTTTCAGAAGATAATACGCTATGATTGGTTTGCTTATATGATCACTTTTAGAAGATAATAGTCTATCATCATTTGGTTTATAAGATGACTTTAAGAAGATAATGGTCTTTCATTGGTTGGCTTATAAGATCATTTTAGAAGATTATGCTCTATCATCATTCAGATCACTTTTAGAAGATAATAGTCTATAATCTGTTTGTTTATAAGATCAATTTAAGAAGATTATAGTCTATCATTGGTTGGCTTATATGACAATTTTTAGAAGAACATGGTCTATCATCATTCGGTTAAAAGATCACTTTTAGAAGATAATAGTCTATTATCAGTTGGCTTATGTGATAATTTTTTATAAGATAATACTATATGAGTGGTTTGCTTATATGATCACTTTTAGAAGTTAATAGTCTATCATCAGTTGGTTTATAAGATGACTTTAAGAAGATAATGGTCTTTCATTTGGGTTTGGGTTATAAGATCATTTTAGAAGATTATGGTCTATCATCATTTAGATCACTTTTAGAAGAATAATAGTCTATCATCAGTTGGTTTATAAGATCACTTTAAGAAGATTATAGTCTATCATTGGTTGGCTTATATGACAATTTTCAGAAGAACATGGTCTATCATCATTCTGTTAAAACATCACTTTTAGAAGATAATAGTCTATCATCAGTTGGCTTATGTGATCCTTATTAGAAGATAATACTCTATGATTGGTTTGCTTATATGATCACTTTTAGAAGATAATAGTCTATCATCAGTTGGTTTATAAGATGAATTTAAGAAGATAATGGTCTTTCATTGGTTGGCTTATAAGATCATTTTAGAAGATTATGGTATATCATCATTTAGATCACTTTTAGAAGATAATAGTCTATCATCAGTTGGTTTATAAGATCACTTTAAGAAGATTATAGTCTATCCTTGGTTGGCTTATATGACAATTTTCAGAAGAACATGGTCTATCATTATTCGGTTAAAAGACCACTTTTAGAAGATAATAGTCTATCATCAGTTGGCTTATGTGATCATTTTTAGAAGATAATACTCTATGATTGGTTTGCTTATATGATCACTTTTAGAAGATAATAGTCTAATCATTCAGTTCTTTTGGTTATATTTTTTTAAGATATTTTTAGAAGAAGATCATTATCAAAATTGATCTTTCATTGGTTGCCTTATAAGATCATTTTAAGGAGATAATAGTCCATCACAGATTGACTAATATGATTGTTCAGAGTACATTTTGAAATGAAGGTCATTCATAATGGTTGAAATTGTTAATTCTCCCAATTCTGGTTTTAGGTATAAGTTACTGAAAATATAGGTAACATAGGGGGATTCATCTAACAATATACATTCAATGAAACAAACACAAAAAAAATCCTTTAAAACTTTACTTTTCTATTAAATATTTAAAACATATTAAATATAGAATAAAAATGTTGTAGGCCGACCATATCCCAAGGAGGAAAAAGAAAAACATATTAATAATCACATGTAGAAGCACACAGTTTATAGCAGCCAATTATACCAAACCATGTAACAAGTACAATAAGAGGACACAGACATGTATTAGACTACAGAAGGTGTATGACACCACTCACCTATCTGTGGTTCACAAAAGATCATGAGATCCTCTTAATGACCATGTAGTCCAATGTATTAAGGGAGTCAATACAATGTCCAGTGTAAGTGGCATACTCCAATCAACTCCACAGCTATAGGTATGGCAATAAAGGAAAGAAAAGGGAAGGAAATGGAAAATGGTGGTAATGTACCTACTAAAAGCTATCCCTATTCTCTATCCCTCCACTTTCCCTTAGTGGAGCTACAACCCCAATAAGGGGGACCCCACAAACCTGGCACCTTGTTATGGTCCTATATTGCACCCTAAACTGATTGCTTAGTTATTAGTCCTATCCACCCAATCAAAAATTCTAATCCAGATGTGTTTTGTGCGTTGCATATACAGATTCTTCAGTTGAAAATGATCTGGATATGACATTCTGGAATAATATTTTGGTCTTACGCCAAGTCAAGTATGGTGGCCATCGTAATCTGCATGGTCATGTTCTTAAGTGTCATGGTCACAACAATTCCCATAGAGCACCTTGGAAAGAAACCATACAGGGAGGCACCATCCAATAAGCCTGCAGATGGCTCCCAGTCCAGGATTAGGTTGGGACATTGTCTGCTTGACTAGAAGAAAAAAGATGATATTGTTCATTAGGTGGGGTGTCTTGTTGGATTGACGGTGAAATTAGGCTTCTAGCAAACTCAGGGCATAGAGAATTATGAAGGATCCACTACATATCCTCCAATTACACAAGATAAAATTACAGTAGCCTCTATCAGATGGCCTCCAATGTCTAATCTACCATCTATCATAACAGGTCATAGAGGTTTATACATGTAGGAAAAAATCTGCCTGTTGTAAAGAAATGTTCAGTCTAGGCTGAGTGCCTACTATTACACTTTATTGCCTTATGCTTGTGGGACCATTAGGGTATGTTCACACGTCGTTTTTTGGATTCGATTTTGGATCCGTTTTGGACTCAAAAATTGCCTCCAAAAACGCTGTATCAAACGGATACAAAACACATCCAACAGACATCCAACACGCAGGTGCGTGTTTGGCTGCATTTTGGCAGCAGCTTGATCGCACCCTATAGTTTTAAATAGGGTTTCTGCTGCATCTTTTGGATCAAGAATTGGCATGACAATTCTTTAACCCCTTAAGGACCCGGCGTTGTCTTTTGTTGACACGTTAATTTTTCCCTTCTCGCCTTCCCAGAGCCATAACTTCTTTATTTTTCCACCTACATAGACATATGAGAGCTTTTATTTTGTGGGACAAGATGTACTTTCTAATGGTGTTATTCACTGTCCTATAGAATATACTGGAAAACCGCAAAAAAATTCCAAGTGGGACAAATTGTGAAAAAAACATATTTTCGCCATGTTTCTGGGTGTTTTGCTTTTACGGTGTTCAATCTTCAGTAAATATAATGTATTATCTGTATTCTACAGGTTGATATGCAACCGGCAATACCAAACATGTAGGGTGACCGTTATGTTTTGGTACCGTAAAAAAATTCCAAACATTTTATATTTTTTAAATTTGCGCTGCGGCGCCATTTTGTGTGACCAATAACTTGTTTGTACTAACATCTACGGACGTAAGTGAGGGGGCTTTTTTTGCGGGCTGAAGTTTACTTTTTATTACCAGCAGTTTAGAATGCATGCAACTTTTTTGATCACTTTTAGTCCATTTTTTGAGTGACGTAAAATGACCAAAAAACGCAATTTTGGCGTTTGGAATTTTTTTTTCTTCTACGGTGTTCAGCGTACGGGATAAATGATGTTATATTTTTATAGATCGGACTTTTTTGGACGCGACGATACCAAATATGTGTAACTTTTTTATTATCTTAATGATTATTTGTAGAATGTAGAAAAGGGGGGTGATTTGAACTTGTAATACTTTTTTTTTGTACTTCAAAACTTTATATATTTTTTTTTCATTGTAACATTGAGTCTCCCTATGGTGCTTGACCACTTGACAATGCATTAGACTGTACCAAGATGGCAGTTTCCCCCGGAAGTGGGGCAAACCAGGACATGTCAGTAACGGGAGCCTTCACAGCACCGATAGTCATTCATTTAGACGCTGCGGCCATCTTTGCAGCGGTGTCTGACGGGTTAAACAGCCCCAGCGGGCGACGCCACCCACCAGCGCTGTTACTGCCGGGTGTTAGCGGCGATCAGGGTCGCCGAGTGATCCACCTGCAAAGCCCCTTGGCGGCCCTGGGACGTACTCATACGTCCAGGGTCGTTAAGGGGTTAAACAAATCCGAGAGACGCCTCACAAAGATGCAAGTAAACACGCACCGTCCAAAAGACAGATCCAAAGACACATCTATAAACATATGTACACATAGACAGAACACGCCGTGTGAACATAGCCTTAGAGGGATGAACAGGACAACATGTATGTATTTTGGTGCCCAGAGTTCATTTTTTTTGCACGCATTAGTAGCATAGAATGCGCCTGAACATATGAACCTGTTCTACTGTGGCTCATAGATTTGGCTCTTTCTAGCTCCAAAATGACGACTCCGGCTCAGGTAAAGCACTTGGTCTTCCTGTTCCAGCAGTAATGCGCCCAGTTTTGCCTTCCTCCCGTCATAAATGTGTAGCCAGACTCAGGAAGCACACCAATACACTCGCAGAGAATATAGGGGGAGGTGCTGTAATAAATAGTCCAGTACTGTAATAATAATATAAAGAGTGCTGGCTCTTTCTTATAGTCGGCACACGCATGCCTTAAGGGCTGGGTACACGTGTGTCAGCCAGAGGCGGCGAGTGGGAGCAGGGGCGGGGAGAGGTGTGTAATGACGGTCCCCGGGGTACAGTGACACGAGCAGGGACCATGGCACACATTGTAAGGGCTTGTTCACACGGAATTTTCACTCCGTGTTACAAGTGCTTTTTAGATCCATATCAGGACCGACAGAGCGGACCCCAAGACGGATCTAAACAACTAGCAGTGAGTTTATCACTGTGAGCTAGGAGGAAGACGCAGAGGCGTTCACATGAGAGATCACCGCTGCGTGTTTCAATAGCGCAGCTCGGGTCCGTCTTTGAAAGAATTGCATGACTTGGTAACTAGAGAAGCTTGTGTAAAGAAACAGAAGATAAGAACTGCTCTAACTCTGAAATGAAGCAAAATCAGAACAGCAATGTATTTAATAATAGTCTTTATTTACCTTTGCTGACATGTCTAAAGCTAATCAGTGAGATTGGACTATCCCTGTAATATGTTGTACTTTTGCAACTAGATGGTCATGTCCCTTTATCAGTGACACAAATGAAAGGGTTAGTTGTGCTAGTAAAAACATGAATAAACTCTCCAAAAAGGGCCAAAGCAGGAAACAGAAATTAAAAAAAAATCCAAAAATATTCACACCCAACAACTATCATTTTTATTACTGTCAAACCATTAAAAGATTATTTTGGACAATCTAGCCGTATAAAAATATCAATTATAGACTGACGAAGACTCAACTCAACAAGATCATTTAGTAATCCAGATACTGTAAGTCCCATATATATATATATGGGTAAATCCACAGGGTACAATAAGAGGTACACCAAAATGATTATAATAGTATAGCTAGATGTCCCTATCAAAAGAGCTGAACAGGTGAGAGGTGAGGGTGGCTCGGAAAGGGTAATGTATCTCATTGGGGAAAAGCACTGTGTCAGTCTTTGAGGATTTAACCGCCTTTTACTCCTCACTGTGTATTTGCGTATAACAAAGGCTTATGGGAAAAGAGCTGAACTCTCAAGTGCCATCCATTGGATGAAGCAATCAATTCGCATGTGAGTCACTGAGACTTGCAATGTGAAAAGGATTCAAGCCATGCCAGTTTTGGTCATCTGCATACAGCTGTTTTGGGGTGTTTGCTCCTCATCAGGAGAGAGTAGAACTTACTGGCTGGCTAAATGAGAGGCATTGAGTGTGGCTCAGAGAGGGTAATGCATCTCATTGGAGAGAATCACATGGTCCGTGTGAGGAGTGAATCGACTTCTACACCTCACTGTGTATGTGCATATTACATAGGCTTTTAGGAAGAGAGCTGAACACTCATATACATCATATGACACTATACCATCTTTGCACACGGTGATCACAGAGGATCCACACCATCTACCCAGCATTCTATCCCTTTAGAACGTGACATCTACTGCTATGTCCTATGCCAGTGAGACAAAAATCTGTCAAATTAACTGCGTGCTTTCACAAAAAGTGCCTCAGTTATGTGCTATGGATGTATGTAATGAAACTTAAGGTTTTATACTCGACAATAAATGCCCTAATTATCCAAAAACATAACATGACAAGAGTGCAGCATATATAAGGTGTTGTGCCAAGGAAACATTGTGAAGGAAAGTCCCTGAATAACCCTAGTTGGCCTGTTAAGCCCTACAAAAATAAATACAGGGTAGGTGTCCTGAAAAGAATCCTATTCCTATGGCACGCTGACCCTTATACTGACCCTCAAACAGTACAAATAAGTCCCATGGCACAGGGCGCCTACCCTGTGTCTATTTTGTGTAAGCCTTAACAGGTCAAGTAGGGTTATTCAGGGACTCTCCTTCACAATTTTTCATTTTTCCTTTCATCATCAATGAGGGACTGGGAGACATGGGGGCAGAGAGGGAGTGGAACTCTGGAAAGATGGTGATGGGAGTTGGTAAGTTTGGGATTTTAGCAGTGGGAGGAAGGTTTAAAAGTCTTGGAAAACTCCTTGAATATTTTCCTGATATGGCTCTAAAGTACCCACCTTAGAGGCAGTAGTGTCCAGTTCACAACTCTTGTAGTCCAATAAAGTGGTGAAGATCTATGTGGGGCCGTCATTGAGTAGTTACATCTCTATTGTTTATAGCACTGTTCAAATTAAAGGGCATATCGCTAGGACATGCCATTATTGTCTGGCAGGTGCAGGTCCCACCTCTGGAACCCACACCGATCTTGGGAACGGACCCTTGAAAGTCGCAGCGCAGACTGGAGAGTCGGACACGGTTGTGTACTCTCTATTCTATGGGGTTCCAAGTACATCTGAGCGGTGCAATCAGCTCTTCTTGAGATTTCCACAAAACTAAATGGAGAGCCATGCGCAAGCGTGGGCTGTGACCAGGGGCGTAGCTACAGGGGGTGCAGCGATAGCAGTCGCTACTGGACCCTGCAGTCTGAAGGGGCCCAAAAGCCCTTCTGCCACATAAGAAGACACCAGTATTGTAAATGGCACATGGTATACTTTTTGCACTAGGGCCCAAGAGCTTGAAGTTACACCTCTGGCTATGACTTTTGGAGGCCGATTCCTGACAGAGGTGGGACTCGCATCTATCAGACAATGATGGCATACCCCTCATATGCCATAATTTCCTATTGTGGTAAAGCCCCTTTAAAGGGGTTTTTCCATCTCACAATTTTTTTAGCCACACTGCTAAACTCTTATAAACACAATGAAGAGTGGTGCACAAGTGCAACTTAATCTCCATTCTGAACAGAAACTTTTGTGAACCCATTCCCAAAATAGGTGCAGGTCCCAAAGTTGGGACCTGCATCCATCACACATTACTGGCATGTCCTATCAATGTGTGAGATGGGAATACCCTTTTAAATTCCAGAAGGTTCAAGAGTCCCATTCCACCATGATTGTACTGTAACCACCACCCTTCTCTGCCTATAATGTGAATTGCAACCATCAAGCGGGCTGTGCCATTATTGATGGGAGAATGAATGTAAAGCCTTTTGGTTTCTCAACCTGGTTCCTTAAAGGGGGACCCTCAACCATCTCTTTGTACATTACTGTAGACGCTCTGTTCTTTCAGCTGCTCCATCTTAAAGGGGCCTGTCCGGGTGATTGACACCCTTTAAGAATAACAGAAGACATAATGGGCCGGTATGCAAATGTGGATGTTTTATTAATTAGCCTTCCGTAGATGCACTCACTGTTAGTAAATAATATATCTGTTGATACTCATAGCAGCCACCAGTCATCATCCTGCCTCTCCAATCTCATGAGTGGAAGTCTACTTGGTATTATAAGACAAGACAGAATAAAATAAGTGACCAAAATGTATTATCTGATTGTTCCGACAGCTCCAGTGCAAATCTGCAGTCCCGCAATAATTGATGAGTTTTTCAGCTTTTACTGCCAAAGGCACAACCGTAGCTGTGTACAGAAGTGGATGCCGCGTCCACGTTACAGAATATTCATGCTCTTCGCTCCTCATTAATTTTTCTTGCAACATTATGAAGCGTCAACTCTTGGCATTTTGCTACTGAAGAGTTGTCCGAGATGTCTGAATTTATCTAAGAGAATAATTGAAGGAGCGGTCAGATTAAGTAGGGGTATGCACAA
This sequence comes from Phyllomedusa bahiana, assembly GCA_025379985.1. Lineage (NCBI taxonomy): Eukaryota > Metazoa > Chordata > Amphibia > Anura > Hylidae > Phyllomedusa > Phyllomedusa bahiana. The sequence continues at coordinate 69,970 of JAODAL010016108.1, forward strand.
GAGCCAAACGTAGCACTCCCCAATATACTGGGTACCCCGTGTACAGCAACATAGTAGACTAGGTTGGAAGAAGACATAGGTCCATCGAGTCCAACCTATAACCCTACAATGTTGATCCAGAAGAAGGCAGTGACAGCACAGTGACAGCACAATTGTCAGAGCTCTGCCACTAGCATCAAACAATGAAAGTTCCATTTACTGACAGCAAGCAGAGATCTCATTATGTATGATATATTAAAGGGGTTTTGCCACAATCTCATTTTATACCTCCTTCATTCAGCTCAGAAAATACTCATAAATGTGCTCAGAAGGGGGCGTGTGTGATGTGTTTGAATTGCATATCATGTGACCCAGCAGGATGACATCACCAGGCCTTTCCTCTCTCTGGTCAAAGAAAAGTCTGTTTATGTAAAGAGCTGTGAGTAGCTACATTGTAGCTCAGACGTAACATTTTTTGCCTCACAGCACAAGGGTCCTAGGTTCAAATCCCTGCAGGAACGAAACCTGTGGATTTTTTTTTTCTCTTTATTAATGCACAAACCTCATTGAGGGTTTTTTAAAAAAAATATTTGCACTGTTTGACTAATTTCTATGAAGTACAGAGGACGGGAGTACAATGACAGCACCTGGGGTTTGAACACTCAGTAGCTGCCTGAGAGGAGAGGTGATGTCTGAGCATGTCTGACCAGGACTGAGGAGCTCTCGGCCCTGGTCGTATCCCCTGGAGACGAGCTGTAAACAATGGATCACTAAAGGAGCAGCTAAAACAAAAATGGTGCAGCATTTTTTAATAATGATGAATGGTGAAAATGTGTATTATTTAATTTGCAAGCTTCCCACGTCAATTTTACTTTGTGGCAAAACCCCTTTAACCTCTTCAGGTCGCAGCAATTTTCAGATTTTAGCTTTTCATTTTTTCCTCCCCGCCTTCAAAAAAGCCATCATTTCTTGTATTTTTACATCTAATAGCCATATGGTGCAATTGACTCCAACATATAGGCCTCGTTCACACGGCTTATTTGGGCGCGGATTGAAGCCGTACTGCGCGCCGGATTTGCGCTGCAGTACAGCTCCAATCTGTGCCTGTCATTACGGTAATCCACAGTTCTCATAGAGAACTGTGGATTCCATTGCTTCTCGGGGGGAGAAAGTGACATGCACATTATTTACGACATGCACGCGCCGTAAATAATGCCTTGTCTATGGGGCCAGCGAGCAGCGCCCCCGCCGCGCCCACGCCCCGCCCCGTCCCGCCCCTTATTCAAGCCGTAACTGCGGGCGAAATCCGTCCCGCAATTACGCAATTACGGCTTGAATGAGCCGTGTGAACACTGCCATAGGATGACATGTATGAAAACTGGCACAGACTAGACAGTCGTACTTCTCAGTAGGTTAGTGAAGCATTCATCAGTAGATATGAAAGTGTCTCACAGCACTTTATCGTGTCCCGATGTGAGACAAAAATATGCGTCACAGTTTGTTCCGCCAGTTTGAAATAGGCATGGATTAGTATGATGTCTGTGCGCCACATTCTGTCGAGATTGTGCCCTTTCATCAGGACAAAGGGCAGGCAGCATCATATTGACCCACAGAATAAAAAATAATGTCATTTATATTGCACACCTAAAAAATGGCACAATTGTGGTTTTCTTTTTCCATTCTACCGAGCCAGGGATCACGTGGTGCAACAGGTACTGTCCAGGGATTTGAATTTTCCATGGGAGGAGGGGGCGCTTGCACTATTTGCCAAATTTGCCTTGTCCTGGCCCTGGCTTATATACTAAAGCCAAGCATACATAGAAATATACTCGAACAGACAAAATGTTACAGACAGTAGAGTGATCTTGAACCCCAGTGGAGTTGATTCTGGGGCCCAGTGGGTGATTCTTGGGCCACCCTTGGAGTTGTTTTGGGACACCAGTGGACTGATTCTTGGGACTTACCAGGGAGTTGATTCTGTAACCCAGTGGATTGATCTTGGGAGACAGTGGAGTTATTTTGGACACCAGTGGACGATTTTTGGGTCCACAGTGGAGTGATTTGGGGACCACATTGAGTGATTTGGGGCCCACCTGTGGACTTGATTCTTGGGCCCCAAATGGACTTGATTCTTGGGACTACCAGTGGAGTATTCTTGGATTCACCAGTAGTGTTTTGTCCATGGGAGTAGAGGCTTGATATTTGCCAAATGGACTTGTCTGCCTGGTAAACAAAGCCAAGCATACATGAATTACTGCGACAAAATGTTACCAGACCAGTAGAGTTGATTCTTGGAACCCCCCAGTGGAGTTGATTCTTGGGGCCACCAGTGGAGTTGATTCTTGGGGCCACCATTGGAGTTGATTATTGGGACCCACCAGTGGACTTGATTCTTGGGACTTACCAGTGGAGTTGATTCTTGTAACCCCCCAGTGGAGTTGATTCTTGGGGAGACCAGTGGAGTTGATTATTGGGACTCACCAATGGACTTGATTTTTGGGGCCACCAGTGGAGTTGATTCTTGGGGACCACCATTGGAGTTGATTTTTGGGGCCCACCTGTGGACTTGATTCTTGGGCCCACCAGTGGACTTGATTCTTGGGACTTACCATGATGATTTTGGATTCCAGATTGATTCTTGGTGTCCACCAGTAGAGTTGATTTTTGGAACCCACCAGTGGAGTTGATTCTTGGAGCCCACCAGTGGAGTTGATTCTTGGGACCCACCAGTGAAGTTGATTCTTGGAACCCACCAGTGGAGTTGATTCTTGGGGCCACCAGTGGAGTTGATTATTGGGACCCACCAGTGGACTTGATTATTGGGAAAAACCAGTGGAGATGATTCTTGGAACCCACCAGTGGAGTTGATTCTTGGGGCCACCAGTGGAGTTGATTCTTGGAGCCCACCAGTGGAGTTGATTCTTGGGGCCAACAGTGGAGTTGATTCTTGAGGCCGCCAGTGGAGTTGATTCTTGGGAACCATCAGTGGAGTTGATCTTAGGTGTCCACCAGTGGAGCTGATTTTAGGGGCCATCCCTACCTCTACTGTACCTCTACTTTTGTTTTTTGTTCCTTTTTCCATGTCTTTCTCCCTAAAAGTAGCTCAGGCATGCCATGCCCAGAAACCCACTGAGGAGTTTTCCCTTCTCACCTGTAGCCCATCTGGTTACAGAGATTTGTATTATGTGCAAATATTGCAGTTCTACTCTGCAAGGTCATTAAAATATTAATAAGAAGAGGACCAAATACTGACCCCTATGTACCTGACCAGTAATTGTAAACCCCACTAAAATCGGTGCCCCAATTTGTCTATATACCATTACAAAACGATTGTAAAACAATTCATACATATTTTCTCCCGGTCCCAGTATTCTTTTTATTATTATTATTAATAATATTTTAAAGCACCATTAATTCCAGGGGGCTGCACATTCAAGGGGGGTTACATACATAACATAGATCTGAACATAGTACAATGGCAGCAATAAAGGACTAATAACTAGTACAGAGGGAGAAAGGGTCCTGCCCATGAGGGCTTATAATTTACAGGGAAGGAGGGAAAAGACAGAAGGTGAGGGGCGGACATGTTTGTGGAGGGTGTAGCGGCAGCAGGGGTATTGTAGGTTGTAGGCTTTCCTGAAGAGATGGGTTTTCAGGTTGCTTTTGAAGCTAGTGATGGTGGAGGAGAGTCTGATGTGTTGGGGTAGTGGGTTCCAGAATGTGTGGGAAGCACGGGAGAAATCTTGGAGATGGCTCTGTGAGGAGCTGACAACAGGAGAGCAGAGAAGAAAGTCCTGTGAGGAGCGGAGATTGCGTGAGGGGAGATATCTGGGGATTAAGGCAGAGATGTATGCAGGGGAGAGGTTATGGAGAAACCTGTAGGTTATGCTGAGTAATTTGAACTGAATTCGCTGGGCAGTGTGTAGTCAGTGAATGAATTGGAGATGGGAGAGTCAGAGGAGAAGTGAGGAGAAAGGTGGATAAGACGGGAAGCAGAGTTGAGGATGGAGTGAAGTGGAGTAAACATACTAGACGGGAGACCAAAGTGAAGGATGCTGCATTAGTCTAGACGGTTGATGATAAGGGCATGGACTCGCGTTTCTGAAGCATCAAAAGTTAAGGAATGAGGGGATTTGAGAAATATATTTCAGGTGGAGGCAGCAGGCAGAGGTAGGGGCTCGGGTGTGGGGTTTTAAAGGAAAAGGAGGAGTCAAAGGTCATCCCAAGGCATCGGGCTTGTGGGACTGGTGAAAGTGTAGAGCCACTGACTATGATAGAGACATCAGGTGGAGAGATAGAGTGAGAGGGTGGAACAATGATTAATTCAGATTTCTCCACATTGAGGGCCTCATGTATGAAAACAGTCTAGGTCTAAGACTTTCTTTGTTACCCATAGCAACCAATAAGAGATCATGGCAACCAATCAGAGCTCATAGCAACCAATCAAAGCCCATAGCAACCAATCAGAGCTCATAGCAACCAATCAGAGCTCATAGTAACCAATCAGAGCTAATTTTTCATTTCATGTAGTGCTCAGAAAAAATGAAAGGGAAGCTCTGATTGGTTGCTATGGGCAACAAGGACAGTCTTAGGCACAGACAGTTTTCATACATGTTCCCCTTAGTTTTAGGAGGAAAAGAAGGAGAGTATGGACGATAGACAGTCTGGGATCCGAGAGGGCAGAGAGTTAACGTCTGTACTGGAGATGTAGAGTTGGGTGTTGTCAGCATACTGGTGGTACTCAAAGCCATGTCATGCTATGAGCTGACCCAGGCTAAGAGTGATATGAGAAGTAGGGACCAGTACTGACCTGGGGAAACAACCAAGGGGGTGTGAGGAGGAGGTGGTGCAAGAGTGAGACACAATGTGCGATCAGTGAGGTATGAGGAGCTCCAGGAAAGGGCCAAGTCTGTGATGCCAAGAGAGGAGAGGCTTTGTAACAGTAGAGAGTGGTCAACAGTGTCGAAGGACCGAGGACAAGATGTTACAAAAGAGTAGAGGGAACCCAAGTATGTTGGAGAGGAACAAAAAACATAGAGTTGTGTGAGGAGAGGTAAGTCAAGAGAGAACACAATGTGTCGAACAGGAGGTAAAGCTCCAGGAAAGCACATAGAGTTGTGATGCAAGAGAGGAAGAGAGAAACATAGAGTGTGTCAAAGGCAGAAGGGACAATCTAAGAGGAAGCACAGAGTAGTGTGAAGCAGAGGTCATCTAGGGAGGAAAGGTTTCATAGAGTTGTGTCGAAGGCAGAGGTCAAGTCTAGGAGGAGAAGCACAGAGTAGTGTCGAAGGCAGAGGTCAAGTCTAAGAGGAGAAACATAGAGTTGTGTCAAAGGCAGAGGTCAAGTCTAAGAGGAGACACATAGAGTTGTGTCAAAGGCAGAGGTCAAGTCTAAGAGGAGAGGCACAGAGTAGTGGCGTGAGGCTTTAGCAGTTACTAGGTCATTGGGGACTTTGGTTAGGGCGGTTTCAGTAGAGTGGTGGGATTGAAAACCAGATTGCAGGGGGTCAGGAAGAGAGTTGGATGAGATATGGAAGGTCAGTTCAAGATAGAAGAACTGTTCAAAGAGTTTTGAGGCAAATGGATTTTTTTTTTACACCATCTTTTGGTGTGGCACACTGTATGCCTTTAAGAAGTCCAGATGGACAACACCCATAGCCCTACCCAGGTCCAACCTGGACCTTCAGAAACCTCTACATAGAAGCTGATCAGATTAGTTTGACCAGACTGATCCCTTATAAACTTGTACTGATACGGAGGTGTCACGGGGGTTGCGGGCTCCGCTGCCCCCCGCGACCATCTCCCCGCTCGCAGGGGGTCTGGCGCGGCGGCTGCGGCGGCCTGCGACCACCCCTCTGCTGCCTCGGCGCCGCCTCTTACCTGGCCGCGCTCCGGTGAACGCCGCGCCTGCCTGTCCCGGCCGTCGTGCGCGTGGCCGCCGCTTAAGCGGCGCGCGGCGCGACGTCGGCTTCTCTAAATTTAAAGGGCCGGTGTCCCGCTACTTGGTTATTGTCGGGCGCTGGTCCTATTTAAGGTATCCGCACCCAGTACTACCTGCCAGTCTGTTGGTGTGTTTTTTGGTGCGTTAGAGAGTATTGAGTTCCGTATTGATTACCCGTGTACCAGTCCGCCTGCTTACGTATCAGACCTCGCCTGTTTGACGCCTGAACTGACCGTCTGCCCGTCTCTGACTACGAACCTCTGCTGCCTGCCCTGACCTTCTGCCTGTCCCCGACTACGCCTCCGGATTACGTTTCTGTACCACGCTGTACCCCGGCCGCCATCGCAAGCAAGTCACGTCAGGGGTAACGACCTGGTAGCCTCACGCCGCAGCAAGTCCATCCCGCTTTGCGGCGGGCTCTGGTGAAAACCGGGGGCTACTTAGATTCCGTTCCCTGGCGTGGCTTAGCTATCATCGCTTGCATTGGCCCAGCGGGTCCCACTCCTCCGTTACAGTACAGACTGGCCATGGATTCCGCCAGGGTACCTCTGCCTGATCTCCGGGACATCACTACAGCTGTCGCCCAGCAGAGTCAACGCATCGACCAGCTTGCGGCCATGATGCAGAACCTGGCGACTCGTCTGCCTCCATCGGCTGCCGCCTCTGCACCTGCATCCGTTGCTCCGGCATCCATTGCTCTACCTGCTTCGGCTTCAGGACCGTCTCTGCATCTGCCACTCCCCTCACGCTACGATGGAGACCCCAAGAAGTGCCGAGGGTTCATCAGCCAGTGCTCCATCCACCTCGAAATGATGGGGCACCAATTCCCTACAGAGCGAGCCAAGGTGGCCTTCATAATCAGCCTCTTGTCTGGAGAAGCCTTGGCTTGGGCTACGCCACTATGGGATCGAGGGGATCCTCTGACGGCGGACCTCCAAACGTTCCTCCGGGGGTTCCGCACCGTCTTCGAGGAACCAGGCCGTACTTCTTCGGCGGCCGCAGCGCTGCTCCGGCTACGTCAGGGCGACACCACAGTCGGTCAGTATTCGGTGCAGTTTCGCACTCTCGCTTCGGAGCTGGACTGGAACAACGAAGCATTGGTGGCGACATTTTGGCAAGGCCTCTCGGGGCGAATCAAGGACGAGCTCGCCGCGCGGGATTTACCAGCTGCCTTGGATGACCTAATCCATTTGGCCACCCGAGTGGATATTCGCTTCGCCGAAAGGCAACAAGAACTCCGCCTACAACGGGAAACCGTCCGTCCACGCCGTTTCCCCCGCTTGGCTCCCACGTTCCAGCGGTCACCTCTTCCTCCTCCAACGGCCTCTGAAGAGGAACCTATGCAGGTCGAGAGAGCCCACCTGTCCCAGGAGGAACGTTCTCAGCGTCGTCTGAAGCAGTTGTGCTTTTATTGTGGCGGTTCTGGCCATTTCATTGGGGACTGTCCGGTGCGCCCGGGAAACTTCCGCACCTAGGGCTCGTAGGAGAGGCAACCCTAGGTGTCAGAACGGCCTCTCCCCGTCTGACCATGCCCGTACATATTGGTGCTTCTCCGGACAGCACCTTTCAGGCCACCGCCTTTATCGACTCAGGATCGGCAGGAAACTTCATAAGCCACGAACTTGTGACCAGGTTTCGTCTCCCGGTGACTCCGCTGCAGAAACCTATGTTCGTCTCCTCGGTCAGTGGCGAATGCCTTAAGGACGCTATCCGCCTCCGTACGGCCCCCCTCTTCTTGCAAATTGGGGCTCTTCACAAGGAGACGTTGCAACTACTAGTCCTGCCTCGATCCTCCTCGGAAATCCTTCTGGGCCTCCCTTGGCTGCAGGACCATACCCCGACTTTGGATTGGAGCACAGGTGAAGTCATGCGTTGGGGTTCCGCGTGTCTCTCTCGTTGCCTGTCTAAGCCGCAACTCGCTCCTCAAGTCGTCTCCCGGAAGTCTGCCAAACCTCCTCCAGGTCTACCTTCGCCTTACTGGGACTTTGCCGATGTCTTTTCGGAGAGCCAGGCTGAGACTCTTCCCCCACACCGGCCTTATGATTGTCCCATTGACCTGCAACCTGGCTGTACTCCTCCCAGAGGCCGGGTTTACCCTCTCTCCGTCCCGGAGACTAAGGCGATGTCTGAGTACGTCAAGGAGAACCTCCGCAAAGGATTCATCCGTAAGTCCTCGTCTCCGGCTGGAGCCGGCTTCTTCTTCGTGGAGAAAAAGGACGGGTCCCTCCGGCCCTGCATCGACTATCGGGGCCTGAATAAAATTACCATAAAAAACCGCTACCCGTTGCCCTTAATCTCCGAACTTTTTGACCGCCTGCGTGGGGCGAAAATATTTTCTAAACTGGATCTACGCGGGGCCTACAACTTAATCCGCATTAGGGAAGGTGACGAATGGAAAACGGCATTTAATACACGGGACGGCCATTTCGAGTATTTGGTTATCCCTTTCGGTCTCTGCAATGCCCCGGCAGTATTTCAGAACTTTGTTAATGAGATCTTTCGGGACCTACTCTATGTCTGTGTAATCGTCTACTTGGACGATAATTCTCATCTCTCCCCTGATCTCAAGACTCATTCGCCACCATGTCCGCCAGGTCCTCAGGCGACTACGCACTCATCAGCTCTTTGCCAAGCCCGAAAAGTGCCTCTTTGAACGTGCCAGCTTACCCTTCTTAGGGTACATCGTCTCTGATAAGGGTCTCCGGATGGATCCCTCCAAGCTCTCCGCGGTGTTGCAGTGGCCCCAACCGGTGGGCCTTCGGGCCATTCAACGTTTTCTGGGATTTGCGAATTATTATAGGCAATTCATCCCCCACTTCTCTACACTGGTGGCTCCCTTGGTGGCCCTGACTAGGAAGAATGCCAATCCCAAATCCTGGCCCCCAGAGGCCCAAGAAGCCTTCAACCGGCTCAAAGCGGCATTTGCTTCGGCTCCGGTCCTGTCTCGTCCAGACCCTAACTGTCCGTTTATTCTGGAAGTGGATGCTTCGTCAGTCGGCGCTGGTGCGGTCCTCCTGCAGAGATCCTCCGCTGGTAAGCTACATACCTGTGGTTTTTTCTCCAAGACATTCTCTCCTGCCGAGAAGAACTATACCATTGGTGATCGTGAATTACTGGCCATTAAGCTGGCTCTTGAAGAATGGCGTCACCTACTGGAGGGGGCTCGCCACCCTATTGACATTTTCACAGACCACAAGAATCTCCTATATCTTCAGTCGGCTCAACGCCTGAATCCCCGGCAAGCTAGGTGGTCATTATTCTTTGCCCGTTTTGACTTCCGCCTACATTTTCGGCCTGCCGAAAAAAACCTCAGAGCTGATGCTCTATCCCGTTCCTCGGATACAGTGGGTCTCGAGCCTCCTCCCCAGCACATTGTCCCCCCGGAGCGACTCGTCACGGCTGCCCCCGTGGACCTCCAGCACCTACCTCCCGGGAAGACGTATGTGCGACCTGCCTTGCGCCTTAGAATCCTGAAGTGGGGACACTCTTCTCATATGGCTGGGCACCCAGGAGTTCATAGGTCGCTTCAATTAGTATCCCGATATTACTGGTGGCCTACTCTTGCTCAGGACATGAGGGACTTTGTTCTAGCCTGCACCTCCTGTGCCCGTAATAAGGTTCCTCGCCTCAAGCCCGCGGGCCTTCTTCAGCCGCTCCCTGTGCCAGAAAAACCCTGGACCCATGTAGCCATGGACTTCATTACGGACCTCCCGCCCTCCTCGGGAAACACGGTCATCTGGGTTGTTACCGACCGTTTTTCCAAAATGGCCCACTTTATCCCACTGCCTGGGTTACCCTCTGCCCCCCAACTGGCCCAACATTTTTTCTGTCACGTTTTCCGTCTGCACGGTCTCCCTTTACATATTGTCTCAGATAGGGGAGTCCAATTTATTGCTAAATTTTGGCGGGCTTTGTGTGGTCAATTGCAGGTCCAGTTAGACTTCTCTTCCGCATACCACCCCCAGACTAATGGGCAGGTTGAGAGGGTCAACCAGGTGTTGGGCACCTACCTGAGGCATTTTGTGTCCGCCCGTCAGGATAACTGGTCTGATCTTCTTCCCTGGGCGGAGTTTTCTTATAACTCTTTAGATTCGGGATCCGCGGGGGCCTCCCCCTTTTTTGTCGTGTTTGGGTCACATCCCCGCCCACCTCTCCCCCTTGCTACCTCGTGTCATGTCCCGGCCGTGGATGCCCAAGTAAAGGACATCAAGGCTTTATGGCAGCTCACACGACAGGCCCTGTTACGGGCTTCTGCCCGCACTAAAGTCCAGGCTGACAGATACCGTAGGACTCCGCCCCTATTTGAGCCAGGCGATAAGGTTTGGCTATCCAGCAAATATATTCGCTTTAGGGTGCCTAGCTACAAACTAGGTCATAAATACGTGGGCCCCTTTGAGGTACTGCAACGGCTAAACACGGTGTCCTACAAGCTCCGCCTGCCTCCTACCCTGCGCATCCCGAACTCCTTCCATGTCTCTCTCCTCAAGCCGGTGGTGCTGAATCGCTTCTCCCGTGGACCTGTCTCGCCTTCTCCTGTGGCCAACTCTGATAACATCTTTGAGGTCAAGGAGGTGTTGGCACAGAAGACAGTGAGGGGGAAGCGGTTCTTTCTCATTGACTGGAAGGGGTTCGGGCCGGAGGAGCGGTCGTGGGAACCGGAGACCAACCTGTCTCCTGACCTCCTCTCTAGGTTTCTAAAAAAGAGGGGGAGACCTAAGAGGGGGGGGTACTGTCATGGGGGTCGCGGGCTCCGCTGCCCCCGCGACCATCTGCCCGCCTCGCGCCGACAAGGGGGTCATGGCGCCGGTGCGGCGCTGCGCGGCGGCCGCGAAGCACCACCTCTGCCATGCCTGAGTTCGCCGCCTCTCTTACCTGCCAGCTGCGCTCCGTGTAACTACTCCACGCCTGGCCTGTCCGCCGGACTAACGCCTCCGATATACGTTTCTTTGTACCACGCTGTACCCCGGCCGCCATCGCAAGCAAGTCACGTCAGGGGTAACGACCTGGTAGCCTCACGCCGCAGCAAGCCATCCCGCTTTGCGGCGGGCTCTGGTGAAAACCGGGGGCTACTTAGATTCCGTTCCCTGGCGTGGCTTAGCTATCATCGCTTGCATTGGCCCAGCGGATCTACTCCTCCGTTACAGGAGGTATTTTGATTGAGATACTCCAGGATACTCCAGGATAGCATCTCTTAGAAAACCCTCTCATATTTCACCTAAATATTACTTTTGGCTGTGATTCTTTGCTGCCTTTGTCTCTCTCTTTATAATTGAATGTCTTGTTTTTAGTGATTTAACCCCTTTTTATCATGTATTGTGCCTTATAAAAGGGGTTTTGCCACGATCTAATGTTGACGTGGGATCCCCCAAAATGGGTATTTAATCACTTTTCTAAATATATGTAATTACAAAAAGTGAAGCCTCTGAGAGCTACAGCCTTCTTTACATGCCCTTTGTTTCCTGATAGTTTACATTAGACACAACCAGGACACTGACAGGAGCTGATCTGGCCGTGCTTGCGTGTTTTCACTTCTTATCTGATGACAGGGAATATGAACCAGCTTGCAAGGGGCTGGGGAGAAAGTGCAGTGTATGAGGCGGTCTGCTGTATAGAGAATCCACTGGTTGTAATGTAATTATTTGAGTAAACATTGCAGATGCTCCCTGCTTCCTCTGCTCACCCCCCTCCCTCTTCCCCCCATGACCCATGATGCTGCATGCTGAGTTTATCTTCTCTCCTGAGCAGATAAGAGGTAAGGAACTCACTTCTTGGCAAAACCCCTTTAATGCTCATCTTGAAGCCCGGATACCAGATGTATAAGAGCAGCTATAAGCTCTTGACCACATGGAGTGGCGTTTACC
>JAODAL010016109.1:0-81748 GCA_025379985.1 Phyllomedusa bahiana
GCGCAAAAGTAAAAAAACACGTCTCTGTTATGTTTTCGTATAATACACGGTATTTTTTGCACCTTTCAATTCACCTGTGGTGACTATAGAATTGCTGTTTTAAGATTTACGTGGATGCTGCGTCAATGAAGAAAGCTGGGTGCGCAAAAGTCAAAAAAACACGTATCTGTTATGTTTTCATATAATACACGGTATTTTTTGCACCTTTCAATTCACCTGTGGTGACTATAGAATTGCTGTTTTAAGATTTACGTGGATGCTGCGTCAATGAACAAAGCTGGGTGCGCAAAAGTCAAAAACACGTATCTGTTATGTTTTCGTATGATACACGGTATTTTTGGCAACAAACAACCTGTGCTGACTACAAGATTGCTGGATTGTAATTTAACTGCAAGGTGGATATATCAACACAGGTGGAATTGGTAAAATTGAAAATGAACACCTATCTGAAATGTATACTGATAATAAAAGTGGAGTTTTGCACCTAACAAAGAGACCTGCAGTTACTAGAAATGATGTGTATCCAATATAAGTTCAGGCTGCCCAATATCCAGGAAATATTTCAATAGCAAACTGTTAATAATAAAGATATTGCAGTGCAATGTCTACACTAAGTCTTGGTGAACTTTATCCAGTGTTCTTTTATAGATAGAGCTTGTCTGTGTTCGCCCGCGGTCCCCCCCCCCTCCCCCGCTTCCCCCGTGACTTTACAGCGGTGATGCTGCTTTAAAATTCTCTAGCTAACTACATAAATCTTCAAATCTCTAATCTAACTAAATTGGAAGGATCACAGCTAATAGTAGAGGTTTCTCTGTGCAGAAATAGACTAATTTCGCTGAGCTGTTTGGCCACAGGCAGAGCGCACGTCCTATTCCTATGAGACGCTGAGAGACACTAAGGCTGAACAGGAAACGCTGTTCTACGTGACGAGGTCATGTGATTTTCCAGCCAATCGCAACCATACACATCCCAGTCATGACGTCGCACACACATCTCACCCTTCTATATTATGTAATCTCATTTGCTGGCCTCCAAAATTACAGGAAGCGACGAAAAAAGGCGCGATCTTAATAGATGATGCACAGATTTTAACCTTAATTATCGCATGATCTGAAAATTTCAATCACCATAAAAACCTTGCCGATTTCAACTTTGTCGATAAAAATCGCTCAACACTAATCTTTAATATAAAAAGTAATCCTTGTAGTGAGACAACCCCTTTAAGTTTTTTATCTTGTTTCCATGCAACATTTCTTTGTGGCTTGATGTTGGTAATAGTATGTTGCAGATATTAAGATTTATTATATTACTCAGTCCAGTATCTTTCTAGGTTATTGTAGCCTTTTGTAGGAATAAATCCATACTTACCTCTCCCATTACCACCGTGTCTCTCCTCACTGAACAGCCGTGACATCATCATTATGTGTGAAGCAGGGGAAGAGGAAGGTTTTCTGGAGAGCATGCAGCCTCCTGCAGTGTTCTCATGTGTCTGCAGAGCCATCAGCTTCTGGCTCCACAATCTCCTTGCTGTACTATAAACAGTTATACACACAGCCTTAACTGATGAAACACATGTGAGGAGCACACACTGCCCCCCCCCCCTCTTCCCCCTCTGTTATCAGGCAGGAGACTGTTTGACTGTGTTATATGGAGGGAACACAGGACATAAGACTGTGTTATATGAGGGGATATATGAGTTAAACAGTCAGTAATTAGTCAGATCATTCACCTTAGAGCTAGGAGATGAGCATAGAGCCAGCAGCCCTTTCACATCGCGGGTTTCACTGACGGTGTTAACAGCTCAGAGGGAAGTAAACACAGAGTGTGCAAGCAGCCAATCACAGTTCAGGGTGTGTATCCAGGGCGTTTCCTGTCTGGCGGTGTATCCCAACAGGCTGAAGCCAATCACAGTGCAGAGAGCGTGTCCAGGGGTGGAATCCAAGCGGGGGCGTGTCCCAACTAGCCAATCACAGAAAAGGGGGCATATCCCAACTAGCAGAAGCAGAAATAGAAAACAGATGCACAGAAAAGCTCATTTCTACTATATTAATTGACTTAGGTAATGCAAACCAATTACAAAAGTGCTTAAATCTGAAACATGATCTTTGTAGCGAGAATATCCCTTTAATTGGTTGTCCACTTTTCATGTTCATCAATATTGGCTATCGTTAACAGGGCAATCATAAATGTTACACTATGAATTCATTTTCTGTTCTATTTTCACACAGTATATCATATATTATTTTATATGTTCTTTAGTACACAAAGAATGAAGAGCTGGATGAAAATTTTTTGGACTGCAGCGTAGGAGATCTGCTTCGATTTGATGACTACAATATGGATGGCTATTTGACTCTTCCAGAGCTCTATACTGCATTCCGTAAGTCCTTTGAATAACAATGAAACACTTATGTTAATGTAGATGATAGTATATCAAATATTTTCCCAAACTGCAGATTTGTCACCTTTGTGTCTTTTATTGTGTCAGCTTAAGTTTGAATATCAAGCAATATATATTAGCATGGCTTCTTCCAGATTTCTAATGGCATGCAAGGAATAATCAATGAGATTACATTGAATATAGTCCTCAGCACAAGTGCCCTGTTTCCTAAAAGCTATATTGAGGCAAGCACCTGCTCAGTGTTTTACCACACATGATAGAATCTATGTATATCCTAATACATCTATTGTGTGTTCTCAATAAATCTAAACCATTGGAACGTTTAGCAATAAAGTTTTCCAGAAAAAATGTTTTTTTTTTCTCAAATTGTTGCTCAGTAGAAGGCTTTATGTGTTGATTGCACTATTATTGCCTGAAGGCAACAAGAAAACATTTACAGCTCTGTTTGCTGGATGGTATCTGAGAAACTATATTACATCTACTGGCTGAGGGTGTCACAATTATCATTAACCACCTAGCTGTTAATGATAATCATCGACATAATCGTTACGGCTCGGTACTGAAATGATAAGTTCTTTTCAACAGAAGTCTGTGCCATTAGTTAGAACATTTTTTGGTCATGGTTCAAAAATGATCTTGATCTATCTTAAACACTACTAATTCTAAATATCTGGGCAAATATATTGATCCAAGGAAATTAAAAGGTTGTCTCTAAATGGGTCAGGAAATATGTTTTTCCGTAGTCAAAAAGTTTTCTCTGGGAATTTTGTATACAAAATGTTTGGTCTGTGAATGAGTTTAAAATGTATAAAATGTATATATTTTGGAACGTTCATAATTATGACAGTACAGAACTGTATGTTATAGTAGAGATACTATGATATATATTATACATAATACTATCCATTGCTTAACAAAATAGCCTCTATTTATTTCATCAAAATTTTAGCAAACGCATGCATTATGAACATTTACGCCCTACAAAATTATACTGTTTAAGAGCTACAATGTTACAAAATGATATGTATGGTATTACTAAACAATTGGAGATAGTTATGCATGGAAACTGAATGAAATTTGATTTTGCTCAACATTTGGTACACTCAGATGTATTTCTAAAAGCAATACAAATGTTATACTGGGCAGAGAAAACATCAGACATTTAGAATGATCTTGGTTTAATATTTTCTTATGCTGCAGTGTATTTATACATTAAATTATTCACTTAACATTTCATTTGAACTTTACCAAGAAATCGTAGACCTCACTTTGCTCAGCAAACATTGCTTGCAGTATCTTAAGTTTGCTGCTCAGTACCTCGTGTCTAGGAATGTAACCCCCTTCTTATGAGTCATCATTGCTCTATTATTACATTCCTGAAGATTTTTATAATTATTTTTTGGTTGAAATCATTTTTAATAAGATGCCTCCATGAATAGATATTGTTGCTACTTGTTATGACCTACCCTTGTGTTCCTTATAATACCCCTTAGATCATCTAACCAAAGTGTCCAGTGCAAGTGAGAAGAAACAGCTTCTAATGAGCTGATTCCTATTCCCTGGCCTTCTCTATAGCAAGAGTTACTGGGCTAAGCTATTGAGCATGTGTGTCTACCAGCACTGAGCACATTTGGTAGATTTTTTGAAGACAAAATAAAATAAACACCAGGGTACATCATAACAAGAGATTTGAGAAATGTAACATTTGAATGGGTTTTCACACTAAATGAAGTTAAGAAACTATTTACTGATTAGAATCCAAGAGCCAGGGCTTCAACCAATCCTTAAAATAAAAGCTTGTAGAACTAATTTAGTGCTGCAGCTCATTTACTAGTGTTTCATCATATCAATGTAGCTCTGATCATTTGATTGATAGTTGTTAATAATTTGTCCTTGATGTAATATAAGTCAATGTTATATGTATTAAGTTCCTATAAAAAAAAAAATACTAAGTTACTTGTGCCAAGTTAAAAAAATTAAAAACACCTATACTCATCTTCCTTCTCAAACTCTGTTCAAGTACTGAATCTCCCTGGTCTCCTGTTATCTTTCTTTTTGAACTGGGACATTACGGGGGCAGCTGCTGCAGTCACATGCCTGTGTTTTGTTTTTGTTTTTTTTATAATGGGCATCAGTTTAGCAGTTCTTTTTTATAGTAACCCAAAAATCCCTTTAACTTCCTGATGAACTTTAGATGGATTTGTGCTTATGTAATGCATAAAAAAAGATAAACTGTTACATAAAACATGGTTATGAACATAGTAGTAAATGCACTGAGATCACACAAAAAAATATCCAATGTTATTTCATACAGTTTTATCACAGAAGACTTAATTAGACAGAACACCCACAAATTAACAGTTTTTATATTTTTGCGAGAATTTATAGTTGTACCACTTTATCCCTGTGCAAACATAGTGTAACCTTCCATTTGGCCACCACAATACAGGAAAGAAAAGTTCAAGGCAGCAGAACATCTTTTTCATGTTATCCATTAAAATAGTCAATATTTCGGCCATGCAATGCCTTTTTCAAGCTGCAGAAAACATTTTTTTGTGGCTTGAACAAAGCCTTGCATGGCTGAAGCCCTAGTTGTTAACATTCACTTTGTCATTGGGTGGTACACACTAGTGCAGGATCCTCTCCCATTCTCCTTGCTGCAGTAAAGATTGATTACTTGCAAGTAATGCAGTAGGATATTGGTCATGTACAAGACAGCACTTTTGAGAACAAAAGGCATTCATTTCTGGGTGGCATCACCTGGTACTTAATGGATGTGCATTTGAACTTTGAAGTATGCCACTAACTAAAAGATATTTAACTGGAGATAGGAAGATCATTCATATCATGATGATAGAACAGAACCAAAAATATGAGATCATTTCAAAAGAAACAGGTTAAAGTTTGTTTTTACAGCTTTCTTTTATTTTAAACTATAAACTTTTTTCATTTTGTATTTATGTGACTATCCATAGATTCAATCCATCTTGAAATATTCTAGTTTTACATTTGTCACTAGAGTATTCACTATAGATGAATGATTCCTGTAATCTGGTGCTCATGTCAGCTTTGCTGTTTCAGTATGGACAGAATAAGAAGATATCACATTTTCATAAAAGGGTAGATGAGTCAAAAGAGTTTTCTCGCAAGAATAATTAGCTTTAAGCATGAAGGCAAAGGTGAATAAAGACTATAACCAAATACATAGTTTTTATTCCGCTCTGCTTCAGAGATAAAGGAGATTTTTCTCCTGCTTGTTTACACAAGTTTCTCTAGGCTACTGCCAACCTCTCTCTGTTCTCATTGCTTCAGCTGCCTTGTCTGAACATGTCACTCCCTGCTATGTTATCTCCAGCATAGGAGATAACATAGAGCTTGTTTATCTATGTTACTGACCAACTTTAACCTATAACAGGCTTGTAGCTTTATACATTATTGTTTACAAACCTCCTGTACTCTTGTAGCTGTAGCAGGCTCAGCTAGAAATCACATAGCTTATATGCCAATGACTGCTATAGAACCACTCAAAGTCTAACCAAGAATTGTGAGCCTGAAGCTGGCTGTGAAGAGCAGGTTCTAGGATACAGTATGTTGAGAACACTCCTTTAATGACAACCCTATTGTACTGCTGGAGGTCTAATTAAGGCAGGCTAGCAACACTATACACACAGACTCCTTCTAGCCTTTCACTCTTCTATAACTGAACTTACTTTCTGGAAAATGTAATAATCTATTGTATTTCTGTCAATGTTAATCATAGGCAAAATAAAATACACATATATTCTGTACTGACAATACAGGAAGGAAGTATTTGTCTCTTATATGACCATCCAGTAAGGTTTAAAAAAAGAAAAAAACTAGCTACAACGTTAAAAAAAGAACAAATGCAACATTTCTCATCTAAAAGACTTGTATCTAATTAACAAAACGAAGTTGTAGTCAAAGAAACTATGTTAAAGAAATTTTCCAGAATTCTGATATTTATCATCTAAGGTTAGAATAAGCCATTAATATCTGATCTGTAGGGATCTGATTGAAAGAGTAACACCATACCAGTGGTTGTGTGTGGTGTTGCTGCTTACTATTGCTCAGTCTATGCAAATGCTGTGACTGAGATGCAGTACCAGATACAGCCACTACAAGATGTAATGATCTGTGTCTAGTAACCAAAAAAGGGGATGTAATGCTTGCCAGAGAGCTAATCAGTAGGGTTCTAGGAGCTGAACACCCACTGATTTGATACTCATCAGAAAAAGAAAGCTTTTCATAATAGTAGGCTATTAACAGGGCTGCTATGAGTAACTTCAGGACCCCACATAACTAAATAATCTGGGCCCCCCACCCAGTACCAGTTCCTATCTTACACCATATCATATCCGGGGTACTGCCAATATTGCCCTGGCCTGGCCATCAATATCAAAGTCAGAGAAACCGCCTTTAAAAAAACAGCTTTAACCCCTTAAGGACCCAGCCTGTCTTTTGAACTCTTCCTGACACAGCCCTAATATTTTTGAAATCTTACATGGTGTCAATTTATCGATGAGAATAAACTTTTTGACGACTTTTACCTATTCATGTGAGTCAGAGATTGATTCTCGTGACACATTGTGCATTAAAGTTCTAGTAAGAACTTTTTATAATCCATACAGAAATCCTTGTTTGTTTTGAAAAAGTATCAAAATTCATGAAAATTTGGAAAATTTGCGATTTAAAGTTGCAAAATTCTGCAGTGCAAGAAAGATAATTATTCACCACAAAATAGTTTATAACTAACTATCATCTAACATATGTCCACTAAAGGTGGCATAATTTTCATACAATGTCTTTTTTTTTTTTTACGACATTTAAAGGGCTAGAAATTTAGTAGTAATTTCAAACAATTTCAAGAAAATTTGCAATATACATTTTTTTCAGGGACCACTCCGAGTTCTTACGTGGGCCTTTAGCGAAGGGCCTGCATGTTAGATAACCCCATAATGAATGCCATCTGAGAAACTAGACACCTTAACGTATCTTTACAAAACACTATTTAGGAAGTATGATAACCCATCAGATATTTCACAGAAATTAAAGCAAAGTGGGAGGTGAAACAAATTTCACAATTTCACTTTTTTTGCAATTTTCAATATTTAATCCCATTATTCACTGGAATACGGTAAAGTTGACTAGGAAATGCAACTTACAATATCAAATTCACCCAGGACTGCCATTTTTTAGAGATATCCCATCAGTGTGGCCCTAGTGCATTATTTGGGAGCTCACCCAAGCCCATAATATGAAGGAGCCCTCCTATACTACTGGGGTCCATTTATCAATACGATTTATATAAGGCGCCATTTTCAGGATTTGGGGACACCCTAAGGTGCAAAAACTTACTAACCACCACTAAATAGCCGCATATTGAAACTACAAACCCCTTAATGAATATAACCAGGGGGCATTGTGAGTATATAGACCCCACAGGTGATACCCAAAATTTTTTTTAGCATAAGGCTGTGAAAATTTCAAAAAAATTTTATTTTCAAAAATCTGCAAATTTAGCATAAAATGTTTTTAATAAATACAAGAAATCCAGGAAAAAAGAACCCCAAAAAACTTTGTTAAGGCAATGTCATCAAGATCGGCAATACCCTACATGTGAGCTGTGAAACACTGCTGTTTGGGCGCAATGCAGGGCGGTATAAGGGATGGAGCGCTATTTGGCTTTTGGAACTCAGATTTTTAGGTGGGCCAATGTCGCATTTGCAAAGCCCCCAAGTAGCAGAACAGGCGAAACCTTTCAGAAGTCACCCCATTTTGGATTCACCACCCATCAGGGATCTCATCTAGGGGTGTGCTGTGCATTTTGGATGCCCAGCGATTTTCCATAGTTTTTTTTTTAGCAATGGCAATGAAAATGGGGGGAGAAAACGCAGTACGTCTCATTGTTTTTGAGTTTCAATTTTTTACAGCATTCGCCGTGCAGTGTCACTGATGTGATAACTTTACTATGGGGTTCGGGACAATTACAATTATATAGATTTTATATAGTTTTTTTCTTGTTTTATTACTTTTATACACAGTAGAAATCGTCAGGAAAAAATTGCGATATTATGCTCTCCTATTTTTCCCCCCCCCCTGACAGCCAAAACTTTTTTATTTTGCTCGTGTGCTGCAGCTTTGTAAGGGCTTGTATAACATTGCGGGATGAGTTTAAGATTTATTATTGGTAACCATTATTGCTGGTCATATGAAGCTATGTTCACATATTAATTAAGGTTTTCCTGAGATTTTTAGAACACAAATACAGCACTCTTGGTAGATGTATTTATATTATTTTTATTTTTATAGCGGTCACTATTATTAACGGTAAATATGACCATGAAGCTTAACTCAGAAGGACAATACGATACACTCAATACGCAAATTTGTATCTTTTTTATGTTTTACTGTTTTAAATCCCAATAAAAACACACTTTATTCAACCCGGAAAAAACGTTTTTCACTGCCATAGTCTGAGGAGCCAAACTTTTAAATTTTTCAGTGCTTGGAGCTGTGTAGGAGACTTTTT
The DNA here is from genome assembly GCA_025379985.1 of Phyllomedusa bahiana. Lineage (NCBI taxonomy): Eukaryota > Metazoa > Chordata > Amphibia > Anura > Hylidae > Phyllomedusa > Phyllomedusa bahiana. Next base: position 8,952 of record JAODAL010016109.1, read on the forward strand.
TTTGCGAGATGAGTTGAAGTTTTTATTCTATACTATCAATTTCTTTGGGGGGACAAGGCATTTTAGATCGCTTTTAAATCCCATAATTTAGGAGGCCCAGGGTGAAGAAAAAACTGCAACCTAGAGATGTTTTATTTATTTTTAATTTTTAACATGGCTGAACCGTGCATATCCGATATAAGTTACCTTTACTCTTTGGGCCTACGTTAATGAGAAAACCCTATAGAGTTATAAAGTTTTTTATGTTGATGCACTTTAAAAAAAAACAAGAAAAGGTTTTTATGTGGTAAAACTAATATTGTATGCATAGCTCTCATTCTGAGAGCTACTACATTATTTATTTTTCCGTATACAGACAGCTGTATAAGGACTTTTTTCTATGCTGGATGAACTAAACGTTTTAATTGGTACACACATTGGCGCGTTTCTAGGAGTTGTTTGAACACTTTTTATTCCATTATTATGGTGCTGCGGATGATACCAATGAATCTTTAAAATCTGTGATTGTTTTTTTTTTTTTATTTTTCTTTACAGCCGTTCCCATACGACCGGCTTTCAATTTAACTCATGACAGATTTATCGGCAGGTGGTTACGCACGCGCGATACCAAATATGGGTATTTATTTATTTTTGATCTTTTTTTCTTGGGCGATTGGCTTTGTAAAGGAAAAGAGGCGATGTACGTATTATTAATTATTATTTCGTGATCTATTTGTGTTTTTACTTGTTTTTCCCTTTGTTTATTACTTTTTCACTTTCACATTTTATTTTACTTTCTCCCATAAGGGATTTGAATGAAGATCTTTAGATCTCCTCATTCAATATGAACTCCAGTGCAAAGCTTGTTTTTTTTTTTTGTTATGACTGGTTCCTATTACAACTGTCAGTCACGATGCCGGGACAACCGTGCCCACAGGCACGGCCGGGCACGTGACATCACAGACCACCCCGTGAGCGCGTGCGATTCTCCTGCCTTCCCGGCTGTCTGTAGGAAGGCCAGGAGCTGCACGGATCGCCGATCCGTGCGCTGCTGCCGCCGACCAGACGCAGGAGGAGCTGAACACCTCCAGCGTCTCATTAGTTTATAGCGACCCGATAGACGCGATAATTAAGGGGTTAACCGCCCCCACCCCCCCCCGGAGCGTCCGGGGTCGGGCCGACCGCTGCGGGCTTCAGCTGTAATATACAGGCTGACACCCCGCGCCGATCGCGCGCGATACTCTACATTATAGACGTTCGCGCGATCCTCCAGGACGATATCCATACGTCAGTGCGTTAACCCCCCCACGACCTGGACGATATGGAAACTTCTAATGTCGGTCTAAAGGGGTTAAAGATGCCAAAAAAGGGACATACCCAGAAAAATTATTCTCGATCATAATATAAGTGAGATGTTGAGCGAATTTGCGTTGGCTATCGAGGATCGGCGAAATCTAGTCCGTTAGTCGGCTCCCGCTATCGATAAGGTTTTTCGCTAGTGAGCATCGATAGAGTGCGCGATTTACACCATTAAAGACTAAGGGAGAGCAACAACACCTTAATATTACAGCCCAAACACGGCTGGAGAAGCTGAATTACATCTATCCACAACATTCAAATGGATACTTGCTACATCTTTTAGGCAACACACATCTAGTTATAAAGTCACCGAAAAAAAAGGTCTCACAGACCATTCACTATCCTGTCTTGTAAACCACAGCCTGACACTTAAACCTCCATCACCCATAAATTAAAAATGCCAGAAGGTGCATATTATTTGATACCATACATTTTAACTTGACTAGCACATTCTGAATATCCCTGTACCAGAACAGCAGCATAGCCCCAAACCCTGCATGACCCCCAGATATAAAAGTGCCGCAAAAAGGAGTCGTTCACCACCATTTTAGTTTCACTGGACATTGAACTATACCTGTCCTGGACTGCAGTATGACCATTTAAACCTTCTGACCCCCAGATTCAAAAGGTGCCGGGAAAAGAGTCTCGTATCAGTTATGCTTTTTCGATCCTACATGGTATTTTTTTGCACCTTTCATTCACCTGTGGTGGACTATAGAATGCGTGTCTTTAAGATTCTGGATGCTGCGTCAATGAACAAAGCTGGTGCGCAAAGTCAAAAAACACGTATCAGTTTATGTTTTTCGTATAATACCCGGTATTTTTTGCACTTTCAATTCACCTGTGTGAGACTATCAGAATTGGCTGTTTTAGATTTACGTGATGTTGCGTACAATGAACAATGCTGGGTTGCAAAAGTCAAAAAACAATTAACCTGTTATGTTTTTCGTTATGATACACGGTACTTCTTGTGTTGCACCTTTCAATTCACCTGTGTTGAAATATAGAATTGCCTGTTTTAAGATTTACGTGATTGCTGCTCCATTGAACAATGCTGGTGTGGCAAAATCAAAAAACACGTAACTGTTATGTTTATGGTATAATAAACGTTATTTTATCTTTGCACTTTCAATTCACCATGTGGTGATTAAGAATTGAGCGCTGTTTTAATATTACGTGGATGCTGCGTCAATGAACAATGCGGCGTGGGTGCGCAAAAGTCAAAAAACACGTAAACTGTAAGTTTTACGCTAATGATACCACGGTATTTTTTAGCACCTTTCAATTCGCCGCTGTCTTAGAATAAAGAAATGCTGTTTTAAGTTAACGTGTGAAGCTGCGTCAATGAACAATGCAGGGTGGTTGCAAATCAAAAAACACGAACTGTTTATGTTTTGGTATAATAAAAACGGAATTTTTTAGAACCTTATCAATTCACCTGTGGTGAAAAATAAGAATTGCTGAGTTTTAAGATATTACGTGATGCTAGCGTCAATGGAACAATGCTGGGTGCGCAAAAGTCAAAAAACACCGTAACTGTTAAGTTTTGGTATAATAAAGGTATTTTTTTATGCACCTTTCAATTCACCCTGCTGCGTGAATGTAAGAATTGCAGTTTTAAGATTTCGTGGATGCTGGCGTCACTGAATCAAGCTGGGTTGCGCCAAAGACAAAAAAGCACAATTAATTTAAAACTGTGAATGTTACTTTGTACGCTATACACGGGTATTTTTGCACAAACAACTGTGCTGACTACAAGATAGAGCTGTATTGTAATTTACCTGCAAGGTGGATATATAACAGTCACCAGGAGACAACTTGGTAAAATTGTAAAATGAACACCTCTCTCTGAAACTGTAAACCAGCTACCACAAGAGGAGTTTTGCAGCTAACAAAGACGAACCAGCAGTCACTAGAGAATTATGTTTAATCCAATATAATTCAGGCTGCCCAATATCCAGGAAATATTTCAATAGCAAACTGTAATAATAAAGATATTCCACTACCAGTCTACACAAAGTCTTGGTGAACTTTATTCCAGTTTCTTTATAGATAGATCTTGTCCTGGGGCGGCGGTGTTCGCCGCGAGCGCCCCCCCACCACCCTCCCACCGCGCCGGAATTTACAGTCGGGTAATGCTGCTTTAAGAATTCCTAACATACATAAAATCTTCAAATCTCTAATCTAACTAATTGGAAGGATCAACAGCAAATAGTAGAAGGTTTCTCTCGTGCAGAAAGTAGACCTAATCTTCGCTGAGCACTGTTTTGGCCACAGGCAGAGCGCATGTCCTATCCATAAGAGACGCTGAGAGACAACTAGAGAGTGCTGAGAAACAGGAAACGCTGCTTCTATGTAAAAACGAGGGTCATGTGATATTCTTTTCCAGCCACTCGCAACCAAACACATCCCCCAGTTCATGACGTCGCAACACACAATCTCACCCTGCTCGTATTCTTGTAAGTCTGATTTGCTGCCGCCAAAATTACAGGAAGCGCCGAAGCAAGGCGCGATCTTAAAAGATGATCAGCTAGCTCCATTTTACAACCTTAAATTATCGGCATCATCTGGAAATTATCGATCACCATAAAAACCTGCCGAATTTCAACTATGTCGAACAAAACGCTCAAGCACACTACATATAAAGTCATCTTTGTCTGTTGACTTTTTGAAGAGTTGCAACATGGTCAAAAATGTCCTTCTTATAAAGGTTGTTCTCAGACAATCTGATACCAATTCCTTATATGAAGCCAAACAATCTGCTTAGGTATAAAAACAGGAAACAAATTTAATTACCTTGCAAAATATATTAAATATGTCTTGCAAGATTCATAACGTAGAAATAATTCAAGTGAACAGTATCTCACCTCCAGGCTGAAAATCTTCGGTGGGAATAACTGTGTTGTATTCAAAGTAAAGAACATCTGCTAAGGTAGAGACCGATCACTGTTTTTCGTCTGGGGCTTTTGTTTAATGGATATTATGTACTTTGAACAAATGCACAACTTGATTTTCATTTGGGCAAAGTCACCTAAATGTAATAATCAAAGATTTTAACTAGAGGCATTCTACACTGAATGTAAGAATATATTTGGTATCACTGACACAAGGAGATCATTTAGAACAAAAAGTATATAAATAAATATATAAGTATTCGCTATTGACATTTTACACACCATGGCATGCCCTTGGCCATTTTATATCTCGGCATGTGGTCGCCTTTCATGTAGTTGCTGCAATCAGAACAAAGCAGGAAATAATTTATTAGCTTACTGCCATTGATTTCTACCTCCTTTGAGAAATCCTGTCTTCAGACTTCAAAATGAACGCTACATTCTCCGAAAAAGGGGCAACAAGTGTCCCTGTAGCGTAGTACATTTTGGGGGATAATTATTATGACACTGCAAGTGCTTTATGATTTATTTTTTTCTCTTCTTCTTTATGTGGTTTCCCTGTTGGCATTGAAGTATCTCCAGATTTTTGTGTTACAGACCAAAAAAAAAAATACTGCAGTTCATTGTTTGTAATTAGTGAATTGTGAGTGCTGAGCCAGAATATGTGAGCATATTTTATATTTGGACTGCAACAGGGGCGTCGCTAGGGTGTTTTATTCGGGGCTCGGGCCCCGAATAAAACCCCCTGTGCCCCGAGTCTCCCGGGCTCTAGGCCGCTGCCGTGGGCTTGGAGCACCGACTGGCCCTTCAGCTGCATGTGCTTCCGCTGGACGCACATGCAGCTGCGGGCTTCTGCGGAGCAGAGAGCGAGCGCTCCCTGCCCCGCAGACAGTGTCGGACCGGCTCTGGGTCCGACTACTGCGGGGCCGCCGCGGGTCCTCACAGCGCTGAGGACCCGCCGCGGCCCCGTGCGCCTGAGCCGGCAGCGTCGCGATGATGTGATGTCATCACGCCGCTGCCTGTCCTCGGGCGCACAGCGCGTCATAGGCCGTGCGCCCGAGGAGCTGCCGGAGGAGCGCGCGGCTGAGGAGGACAGAGCGCGCTCGCCGGGGGAACTAAGGTGAGTATTAATGTTGTTCTTATAGCGTTTATACTGCCTGTGCCCCTATATACTGCCTGTGGCCCCCCATACCACTGCCTGTGGCCCCCATATACTGCCTGTGGCCCCCATATCCCTGCCTGTGGCCCCCATATCCCTGCCTGTGCCCCTATATACTGCCTGTGCCCCTATAATGCCTGCCTGTGGCCCCCAAATCCCTGCCTGTGGCCCCCATATCCCTGCCTGTGCCCCGATAATGCCTGCCTGTGGCCCCATATACTGCCTGTGACCCCCATATGCTGCCTGTGGCCCCCATATCCCTGCCTGTGCCCCTATAATGCCTGCCTGTGGCCCCCATATCCCTGCCTGTGCCCCTATATACTGCCTGTGCCCCTATAATGCCTGACTGTGCCCCCCATATACTGCCTGTGGCCCCCATATCCCTGCCTGTGGCCCCCATATTACTGCCTGTGGCCCCCATATCCCTGCCTGTGGCCCCCATATCCCTGCCTGTGGCCCTATAATGCCTGCCTGTGGCCCCCATATCCCTGCCTGTGGCCCCCATATCCCTGCCTGTGGCCCCCATATACTGCCTGTGCCCCTATATACCTGCCTGTGGCCCCCATATACTGCCTGTGCCCCTATAATGCCTGACTGTGGCCCCCATATACTGCCTGTGCCCCTATATACCTGCCTGTGGCCCCCATATACTGCCTGTGCCCCTATATACCTGCCTGTGGCCCCCATATACTGCCTGTGCCCCTATAATGCCTGCCTGTGGCCCCCATATCCCTGCCTGTGGCCCCCATATCCCTGCCTGTGCCCCTATAATGGCTGCCTGTGGCCCCCATATCCCTGCCTGTGGCCCCCATATACTGCCTGTGCCCCTATATACCTGCCTGTGGCCCCATATACTGCCTGTGCCCCTATAATGCCTGCCTGTGGCCCCCATATCCCTGCTGTGGCCCCAATATCCTGCCTGTGGCCCCCATATTACTGCCTGTGGCCCCATATACTGCCTGTGCCCCTATAATGCCTGCCTGTGGCCCCCATATCACTGCCTGTGGCCCCCATATCCCTGCCTGTGACCCCCATATTACTGCCTGTGGCCCCATATCCCTGCCTGTGCCCCAAAAATGCCTGCCTGTGGCCCCCATATCACTGCCTTTGGCCCCCATATTCCTGCTTGTGGCCCCATTATACTGCCTGTTGCCCCTATAATGCCTGCCTGTGGCCCCATATGCTGCCTGTGTACCCCATTTTTACTGCCTGTGGCCCCCATATCCCTGCCTGTGGCCCCCATATCCATGCCTGTGGCCCCCATATACTGCCTGTGCCCCCATAATGCCTGCCTGTGGCCCCCATATCCCTGCCTGTGGCCCCCATATCCCTGCCTGTGGCCCCCATATCCCTGCCTGTGGCCCCCATATGCTGCCTGTGGCCCCCATATACTGCCTCAGTCCCCCTATATTCTGCCTCAGTGCCCCTATATACCTTCTTGTGGCCCGTATATACTGCCTCAGTGCCCCCATATACTGCCTGTGCCCCCCTATATACTGCCTGTGGCCCCCATATACCTGCCTGTGGCCCCTATATACTGCCTGTGGCCCATATACTGCTTCAGTGCCCCTATATACCTAACTGAGGGGACTGCAAAATTAACCTATAATTAAGGAGTTGCTGGAAATGTGAGGATTCTAAGATATTTGTGTCCAAATCCTCAGGGACGAGTATTGGCCGGGAGCAATCACATGAAGGTGTGAACCGGATGGAGAAGAGAAGGGAAGGTGAACGATGCTGATCAGAAATGATGTCTCCGGTGAGTCACTAAATGTAACTGCAGTGTAATCACTTATATGTCTGCAGAGCCTACATACAGCTAGTATCTACCACTATCTGGTCACTATATGGCAGTGGTATATGTCTTCAGAGCCTGTGTACAGCTGATAGTCACATGTGAGGGTCTGGCAGGATTATTTGATCCTTATGTAGTAATAGTTTTGGGTCTTGGTTTTGTAGGAGGGTTTTAGTAACAATCACTTGTCTGGTAGATTTGCTCCATGTATCGGTGTATGTTTTGGTGACTGTTTAGGGGTATTGTCATATGAAGGTTATAAGTTATGAAAAATTAACTATGTCATTGGTGATTTTTACTGTACATTGAATGCTGAGGAGATGGACTGAATCAGTGAGGGATGTGCAGAAAATTAGTGACAGGAACAGAAGGTTTTTCCTGTAAAAAAACATCCACAGTTCACATGAGGCGTGAAAAATATCGTGTGAACCCAGCCCTACCCAGAAAAACACAAAGGGCCCGAGCCCCGGATGTTTTAGGACCCTAGCAACGCCCCTGGACTGCAACTTCCCATTTAAATTAGGTTGGATCTCAGCAGGATGACAAAGCAATGTCTTCTTAAAGTATAACTGTCATTTCAGAAAAATTCTGACATGTCATATTGATACATCAGAATTCTTGATTGGTGAGCATTCAGGTAGTGAGACTCCAGTTGCTGGCTGAAGATCTGTGCCCTTTTTCTCATGACCTGGTCCATAGTAAAGTCTATGGATCCATATACCACCCTACCTCTCCGAGGTTAGCTGAACAGAAACAATCACATCTGAAGGTCTGTAGTTACTACTATTTCAGGAGTTTTGATTGGTGAGCCTTCAGGTGATAAGACTCCCATTGATGGCTGAAATTCGATGCCCTTTGCCTATGATCTGTAACGGTCTGGTAGTGGATCCGCTGGACCACCGCAGGCGATGGTGGAAGCCCACGCCAGGGAGCGGAATCTAAGTAGGTCCCGGTATTCACCAGAGCCTGCCGCAAAGCGGGATGGATTTGCTGCGGTGGGAATCTACTAGGTCGCTTCCACTGGCGGGACTTGCCTGCGGTGGCGGCCAAGGGTAGGCGAGGTACAGATACGTTAGGCAGGCTCGTAGTCAGGGACAGGCAGGAAGGTCAGGGCAGGCGGCAGAGATTCGTGGTTGGTATACGTAAGCGGACGGTTCGGTACACGGTAGACAAGACGAGACTTTCTGGAACGCTTTCTCTAGAGGCCTGAGCACGAACGATACAGCAAGGCTGCCAGGAAGAGGCCGGACGTAAATAGGAGCAGTGACCGGGACTGGCCAATTACCTGTGCACTGTCCCTTTAAAGTCCACACTGCCGGCGCGCGTGCGCCGAGGGACTGAGACGGACGGGACAGGAGCATGGCCGGGTAAGTGACTAGTGGCATGGGCAGAGGGGTGAGCGGACCCCGGACCCCAGGTGCGGGAAGGGGTTCCGCAAGGTGTAGGGACACGGATGCGCCCGCGACCCGGGACGAGGGTCGCATGGGCATCCGTGACATGATCAAGCTCATAGTAAAGTCTATGAATCAATATACCACTTACCATACCTCTCCAAGGAAAGCTGAACAAGACAATCACATCTGAAGGTCCATAGCTACTTAGACATATCATGAGTATTGACTGGTAAGCATTCCAGTGGTAAGACTTAATTTAATGGCTGAAACGCTATGCCCCTTGCCTATGATCGGGCTCATAATAAAGTCTATGAATCGATATACTGTTATGGAATGTATTAGGTGAAATGTCTCTTTCACCCACAAGATGGTGCCTGTGTCCAGACACACCGTGTTGTGTCTAGAAGTAAACACGATGGCCACTGGTCTTAACTATTTTGCTTCTCTGAGACAAATAAGAGGCTGCATTAGTCAAAGATATAGATAAAAAGAACCAATAAAGAGGGTGGATGTATATCACATGTTGCCTATGGAATTTTTGTCTATACCCAGCTTTAAAAACTTGTGTTTTGTAATAAAAGAGTCAGAGAACTCATTAGACTGCAGACTGTCAGTTTGTGAATTCTTTCTCTGGCACATGTCATTCAATATACTGATTTGACCCCCCACTTGGACGTCGAGCCCCTTTACGGTTCCGGTTCCGTCTACAACAATACCACTCACCATACCTCTCAAAGCAGAGCTAAACAGTAACAATCACATCTGAAGGTCCATACCTACTATGTCAGGACTTCTGATTGGTGAGCGTTTAGGTGGTAAGATTTCAATTAAATGGGTTGTATCATTTCATTGAATGGTCTTCAGAATAAGGGGACAGTGAAAACAAGCAACTTTCCAATTGGATGTCATTAGCAAAGCTGTCTTGTATTCACAGTTTTTCCTTATCTTCTGTTTCTGTTTACACTGATATCCAGTGCTGGTCGGATCCCTCCTCCTTGCATTTCACTAGCTGAGAGCTCATTTACATTCTGTCAGGCCACCGGTGGGCTGTATTCACGGAGCTTGAATTCCTGCCTTTCACTCAAAGTAAGGGACCGGCGCATTTTCACTCTGCACAGCCAGAAGAAACAGAATAACACTGCAGGGCTTCTATAATCAGGAAACAGCACAATTGTGTGTCGATCCCTGCCTCTCCTGCATAGAAGGGAGATCTGTGCCGTTCATAGAAAGCTGGATTCATCAGTGCTCAGTCTAGATTGAATGCAGCCTGTGGTATGCATACAGTTCTTACAAAATAAGACTGTAGGGAGAGACATACAGTAGTGACATGTGGACTCAGAGAGGGGAGGGGAGTCTCGGGAACCAGCATGAACAGTGAAGGCGGGATGATGTCACCCAGCTGGGAGGGGAAGAAACGCCCCTGCATTTCTAGAGTTGGAAGTGGACATATGAAAAAGCCCCAAGTAAAAAAACATCAATCCCCTTTAATGGTGAAAAGCTTAACCTTACCTATAACAACAAACAAAGTTTTGCTTTCTGAAAAAATAAAAAACAGTTTACATATAAATCAAATTCTGTTTCCAAAATTTTTATCTCAATTTTGTGTGTAGGTTAGAATTTTTTAAAATTTTACAAAAGAAATTGCACCTAAAATGTATCCAAAATATTCCAACCCAAAAGCCCAGGCCGCTCGGGCATCAAAGCTAAAAAGGGAGGTAATTTGGTTTTCATTTTTCATTTTGCTAGTATTACATAACTTTTATGTAATAGGGGTTAAAAAGATTAAAGGGGTTTTTTATAAAACATTTTATACCTCTTTATCCGCTTCAGCTTTCATTGGCTCAAAAAAGGGGGCACAGTGATTTGTTTGAAAAGATATCTTGCAACCCACAGGTTTAAACACCACCTTTCTTTTAAGGTCCCTTTTGTCAAACAAAGTTTTTGTTTTTGAAAGCACTATGAAAGTCCAAAGACTGATGGTTAGCGCTTTTTTGCTTCCAAAAAGGGGTCCTAGGTTAATTCCCCGCAGGAAATAACCCTGTGGGTTTTTTTTTTTCCAGTGCCCAAAACATAATGATTTGGGTTTTTTTTTTTCATTTTTTTTATTTGCCGTTTACTAACTCAAGAGTACGGATGGGAGAAAATGCACAGGTGTTTGGCAAATTCTTAGATGATTATGTTGTGTTGCAAATCAGGGGAAAAAACTACAGGAGGGGGTGTCTGAGCATGTATGGCAAGACAGCTCTCATCCCTGGCCGTATCCCTTGGGGAAATTAACCTCGGGTCCAAAAAACACGAAACACAAAAAGGGATTTAAATTTTTTTAATAATGATGAATGGTGAAAATGTTTTTTATTTAATTTGCAAGTTTCCCACAACAATTTTACTTTGTGGCAAAACCCCTTTAACGATCTGGACAATTCCTGCCACATCTTTGGAAAATGTATTATGCACGATCCAGGCAAAAAAATGAACAAGAGAGTAAGTCTAGCTTGCAAACATTATTTAGGGCACCTCATGCATGCTGCACTGTGTGCCACCCAGGTCTAACACAGTTGAATGGTAAAATGAAAGCAATGCCTTTTGCGGTGCAGATGGTGTGGTGTGAGAAGAAACATCATTATTCCAACTGTTACTTCTGCATAACTAATGATGTTGGATATTCAAAGAAAGATAAGTCACAAATTTTGTATCCTGACTGTGATTCAGTTCTTGAGCCAGTAAAGCACAACGCAGAGATGCAGTGCCTGATCCTCCTACTGCAGATACTTTCACTCAAACTGACAGCTCAGATCATGATGAATATTATGTTGCACATGACACGTTTTATGAAGAAGAGTACCAAGGAGTGTAAGCCTCACTTACTAAGCCAATCAGATTTAGAGATCGGTCATTATTCAAGAAGCCAGAACTTCTAGCCTCTACACTTCAGGAATGGAATTTGCTGCAAGGTGGCAGCTCAATTCCACACTTTCATAATCATCACACAGAGTTTTCTTCGTACTATGCAATGGAAAACTTTGTTGGTTTACGTAGTGCACAACTTAATTGGGAACAAAGGTGCAGAGAACTATGCTGAATTAATTAAGAAGATGCTTAAAACATATGAACAACTTGGTTGCAGAATGTCTCTAAAAATGCATTTCTCACATACACATACTGACTTCTTTCTGCCCTAGTTTGGAAGATGACAGTGATGAACATGGGGAGAGATTACATAAGGACATATCTACAATGGAGACCAAATATCAAGGTTGTTGGAATCCCAACATGATGGGCAATTAGTCTATCATGGGGCAGGAAATAGTAGAACAGAAAACATTGCGGGGATGGAAGCCTTCACAAGGCTTCCAGCTGCCATGTTAAACGATCAGGGCCCCGTGATTCTGCCGAAGACGCCCCAATCTGGGCTGCTACACAACCCCTTACCGGCACCTGGACATACCTATACATCAAGGTGGGTTAAGGGGTTAAAGGGAATCTGTCGGATGGTTTATGTTGCTCTATCTTAGAGTGGGATGTGATAGAGGGAAAGAAACTGAGCTCTGTAAGATATGGATTTATATGATTAGGAGCAGCATTTTTTGGTTAAAAGCAGACTAAATTCTGACCAGACTCCTTATGAGACAGTAAGAGTCCTGCTTACCCAGAATAAATACAATGAATACAGTTTGCACTGTACACTGGTTGATGCAATTAAAGCTGTCGATCACAGTATGTAGGCTGGGTTAACTGTTTCAGTGTCACTTTTGAGATATTCTTCAGCTTATAAATTCATACAAATCTATATATGGCATAGATCACCTTCTCTCCCTCTATCACATCCTGATCTCAGATAGCAGGATAGCAAAATTCACCCGACAGGTTTCCTCTTAGGGCAACATGTATGAAAACTGTCTAGGTCTAAAACTCACTTTGTTTCCCATAACAACCAATCAGAGCGCCACTTTCATTTTATATAGTGCTCTGGAAAAATGAAAGGGGTGCTCTGGTTGCTATGGGCAACAAAGGAAGTTTTAGACCTAGACAGTTTTCATACATGTGGCCTGTAGTGTCAAGTAAGAAGCTGAACCTGTGTAACCCCAGCATCAGAAACATCAGAAACAAGACCCTAGAAACGCATGCTGAAATCCAATGAAACTTAGTTTTGTGCTTCAATATAAAACCCATAATGCATATTAAACTGTTGAAAATATGTTCTAAAACTGCCAAGCATGAGTGCCTAATTTTGCACTTATGGAGTTCTTTAATAGAGTGCTTTCATTTCTTTATCATCTCTTCTAAACAGGGCAGTCACTGCTACGCCCAGGCCTTACTAACAGAAGCCCATTACCCTTGGAGGTTAACTGCCAGCATCCCTCAGACCGCATCTGGCAGCGTACCTTTAAAACAAGATGCAATTAAATGTGTGTTCTATGGCGTTCTGTTGCCATGGATTTCTGTTGGACACAGGATTTATCTGGATCCTTCTCTTTGACATGACAAACTGCATCCGTTTTTTACTCTGTTGTATCCTGCTTTAATAGTAAATCTGACCAAATAGTTAATTCATTCCATTCAATAGTATGCAAAAACATGGTGTGAACTGGGCCTGAGTAATAGAATAAATGCTGCAGCTGCTCAGCTGCTGTTCTTCAGGCCTGGTCACATGATGGATTTTTATGTCAGAAAAATACTTTATATACATTGTGCATATTCTATAATTCTAGTAAAACCTCAGTCCATCTAGTGCATCCATATGGAGTTGACACAGTGTTGATTAAAATGCATGCAGAACATTTCTACAGATTGCATTCTACTCCTATTAATTGTATTTAATAATATACTAAAGTAAAGTTAAATTGAACAAAATTAATAAACCAAATTATATGTTTAAATTTTGTGCAATAATTGAACATAATTACATACATGATAATGCTGGATTCTTAGCAATTACAATCACTAGGGTCGTTACAATTATGTAAATACAAAACCAATTCTATCACATATTCCCTGAAAACATGCCTTATGCCAAGTAAGTACTTTCCTAAACCAGTAATTGCTGCCCATGTATGGTTTACAGTATTAATCATGTTCATTTACCTGTAACCTCGTGTTATTAAATCTGCATACTCGGGAAGGGTAAAAGGGTTTTTATCAAATAGGATGTTCATTATAAAAGAAAAAAATATAAGGACAGACTGTGCCAAGATTTTAACCAAGGAATATGAATCAAAATGCATGCGTATTTATTTTATCGCAGATTTTGTCTCGCATTTGCTAAAGGTTATACCACGTGCATTGCAAAAAACAAAGTCTGAGTTAAAAATGTGAAATAAGTTCACTATTGAATTAACATTTTACAGATTTGAAAGTCTTTGGACATATTGAATTTCACACACACTTTTGTGATTAAGTTTTGAAAATTCACACTAAATTCATTCTTAGGCCTCGTTCAAATGGCTTATTGCCGGCGTAATTGCAGGGACGGGTTTCGCCCCGCAATTACGCCGGCAGCCATGCAGCGGGGCGGGGGCGGGGCAGGGGGCCTGTAGCTCGCCGTCCCCATAGGCTGTCATTATCTACGGCGCGTACACACCGTAAATAATGTGCATGTCACTTTCTCCCCCCCGCGCCGTATTCGCCGAGCGGGGAGAAGAGACAGAATCCATAGTTCTCTATGAGAACTGGGGATTACCGTAGTTACTGGGCTCGGATTGGAGCCGTACTGCAGCGCAAATACGGCGCGCAGTACGGCTCCAATCAGCGTCCAAATAAGCCGTGTGAACGAGGCCTTAGGGTTAGGAACTCTCTGATCTCTTCATGCTGTTAATAAATAAGGAACTTTTTGTTTACCTTCAGGTGGTGAAAATCCATCATGATCATGAAAAGATTACAAGTTTTCCAGTGGGAATATATATATGTATATGTATATTTTTTTTATTTTTTATTTTTTTTATTAATATTATTGTAATGTACTTTCATTAATTTTTCTCTGGACTTCCTGTAGTTCTATATCAGCTGACACAAAGCTCAGTAGTTCTGTGTGGAAATAGCTTGTTGTCAAGCCCATAAGTGACCAAAGGGCTAGGTATTTTTCGGTCTTTGAAGCCACACCCCTTCGATCCTGCCTCTTAGGTCTTAAACTGAGGTAGATAGAAAGATAGACAAAACTAAGTCATTTGAATTTTTTTTTTTTTTGGATGCCAGACAGTCCCTTTAATGGCCCCCAAAAGATAGTTGTGGTAACTGTACTGGAACTTTAACAAGTTGAGTAACTATGGGACATATGACCTAGATTTTCTAATATTATCTGTGTATCAATTTCTCATAAAATGTAAGATTTTGTTTGATTTTAGTAAATGTTTCATGTTCGTTGATGATCATGCAGGTAAACAGCTTGTTACAAGACACAGTTCTATTATAGTACATTGCAAATATAATCATTCAACTGTATTCCTCGCAACCAAAATAGATTTTAATCAGGTAGATTTTCATCTAATGTTTGTGTGCTGCTCTGGTGAAAGTATATCATGAGTAGACAAACAGCACCACTATGAATAGGTGACATGGAAACATTGGCGCACCATGTGCCATTGTTGTGAGACGTGGATCTTGGCTGCAAAGGTGTGCAAAGGTGGACTGACACGCTACAGTTGAGCAGCTCACCGATAAACAGAACTAACTAAACTAAACAGTTTAGTAAACCCTACTGTGTATAAGAGCTTCATACTAGACTGTTGGTCAATGACGTTGCATTGGTAGAAAAGGCTTTAGTTTTCATGGCAATATTGGAACTGGACATCTGCTAGGTGGCAAAGGGTTGCCTTCTCTAAGGAGTCACATTTTCTGCTTCATCGAAAGGATCGGCATTGGAGTGTCAGGCCAGGAGTTTCATATAACAAACACCTTTGCTGGAAGGACACAAGCTGGAGATAAAAGCATTACGGTCCAAGGAATGTTTTCTTGATATTCGGTGGGTTCATCCATGTGGAAGGCAATCTTAACCAATGTGGTCATTAATCCATCCTTGCAGATCACATATACCTATAAATACTGATTGTCTTCCCTGGGGTCAAAGGGATCTTCTAACAAGACAATGTCACATGGCTAGCAATATCTGAAATTGGTTGGAAAGGTATGATTAAGTTTTCCAAGTATTACCCCAGGGCCTTATTTCTACAGACTCAAACCATATTGAGTATCTGTTTGACTACCTCAATTATCTTCCTCCATGCACCCTCCAGTAGCTGTGGGTTATTCTGCATTCAGCATGGCTACAGATACCTGTGACCACCTACCAGGACCTTACTTAGTTACTGGCAGCCCATCTAGTTACTATCTGTGCCGCACACTGTAGTTTCTCTGGATATTAGGTGGTGGTCGTAATAATTTGATTCTGTATATGGAATAAGCTTTTTGGCTGAAAAGTTTACGACTATTACAGGCTTACAGGCAGAATTGCATTAAATTCTAACTGCATCTAGCAATAATCGGTATGTGTAAATGAACCATATCGAAGCTTTTAAATTAATAAAAATTGCTGCTCTTATAATTAAAAGTGAATCTAATATGTTAATGGTTCCCCAATGTCTAACTGCGATCAATGTTGGAAAGGAATCATTTGCATCCCATTGAAAATCCTCGCATGTAAACACTCTCTGTACAGTCAGATCTTCACAACCCTGGAGCATGTAAACCCAGCTTTACTGTAATCAGATCTAAGCCTATTAAGCAGAGTTTCTTATTTAAGTGGAGAGCTATCACAAATGTGGATGCAGTTATATTATTACTGACAAGATGACAAATGTCTGCTGATTGAATGTAAACAGGCTTTAATGATATGCAATAAGTGTCAATGGAGAGGTAATGGAGATTTTTCAAGCAACATTGATTCCAAAACATATAGGCCTGGAAATGTCAATGCTTTTTACATATTAGGTTTGAAAGTGATAAAACAAACTAATTACCATGCGCTATTGAAAATCCATGTTTTGTACAAATTGCTGAGAAAACTCATTAAACGAAATTGGGATGTTTGTTATATAATAAATCTGCTCAGAAAATATCTCAAGGTAAGTGAAATTGGTATGCGTCTGTCTCTAAGCTTAGATTAATCCTTCAAAAATGTATTTAGAATTAACTAGTTGGCGGCACTTCATGATTAGGGGATTGTTGAGAACATCCGAGAAAGCACAATTCCTGAGAAATAATGCTTACATTTTTTTTCTCTGATTGCTTGTATAGCACCAACATTTTTGTAGAAATGTACAGAGTCCCTTTCACCAATGGGGCTCACCATCTAATTCGTATATCGGGCATGCACATACTAGGGCCAACAACATCATATTTGTCAATTCTATGGCATTGTGCTGCAGCACTGTAGCCTGTTTTAAACCCACTGTTATATGGAACAGTTTTGGTCAGTATCTCGCAGCAGTATTTATTCAAAAAAGCTCTAGGGAAAAGAACTAGAACTTTGGTGCCACCTACTGGAAGTAATGTCCATTAAATGCTACATCCAACTCATTAAAGGGGTGTTATCATTTCATTAAATGATCTTCACAATAAGGGGACAGTGAAAACGAGCAACTTTGCAATTGGATGTCATTTGCAAAGCTGTCTTGTTTTCACTGTCTTCCTTATCTTCGTTTTGTGTAAACACTGTTCCCCAGTGTTGGTCGGATTCCATCTCCTTTCACTACATTGACTGATGGCTCTACTAATTTACATTCTGTCTTTCCCCCAGACAGAATATAATAAGAGCGTGCATTCCAGCCTTTCTCACGCAGAATAAGGGAACGGCAACATTTCACTCTGCACAGCCAGCAGCTCTACAGTAACACTGCAGCTGCTTCTACAATCAGAAAATAGCAGAATTGTGCTCGGTGCCTAATGTGGCTGCGTGTAAACATAGAAAGGAGACAGATCTGTGCTGCTCTGAATGAGTTCATAGAAGACTGGATTCAACTGTAAGAAACCTCCAGCTGTGAAAGGAGAATAAATCAGTGCTCTGAGTTCATAGAAAACTGTCTAGACTGAATACAGGGTGTGCTATGTAAACAAACAGCTCTTACAAAATAAGACTGCATAAGGAGAGGAACGACACAGTGACATGTGGACTCAGACAGAGAGGGGGTAAAAGCAGGGATGTTCTTTCCCCTCCCACTGATCTCAAACAAACACTGACTCAGGAGCAAGCACAAACAGTGAAGGGGGGATGATGTCATCCCCCTTCAGATAAGAAACACCCAGCTGGGAGGGGAAGAAACACCCCTGGATTTTAGGAACTGAGAAACTGAAAGTACAAGGAAACACACAAACTGATGAAGTGATAAATCCCCTTTAAAGAGCCTTGCAACAGTGAAAAAATTAGAGGTACAATTTTTTCAGCATTCTTTTTTCTTTCTTTGTTTCACTCCTTGTTTTGTCTTCCAAGTACTGATGCAACTCCATGGATAGCACTATAAATGCTCAGTGAGACAGGAGCAGGCACGGGCAGCACAGCTCAGTGCGCTCAGGGAGCGGGGCCGGCAGCTCCATGCACAGTAGAAGAGCACAGACTGCCTGGATCCGCCTGCTCAGTGCTCCGGCCCCGCCCCCTGCAGGCCTGGCAGGATGCTGAGCAGAGGAGCTTCCTGTCTGGTGAGAAGATACCTGCTCCTGCGGAGGACCGTTCACTGAGGCTGGTAAGTGGCTTCACTACTGGGGCCTTAACAGTTAGTCCTCTAACCCCCACCCCAGGTCCTATTAGATAGCCTGCCTCCCCCGCCCTGGGCCTCCACCATCTAGCCCCCTAACTCCCCTCTGGGCCTCCACCATCTGGCCTGCCTCCCTCTCTGGGTCTCCACCATCTGGCCTGCCTCCCCCTCTGGGCCTCACCATCTGGCCTGCCCCCCTCTGGGCCTCCACCATCTGGCCTGCCTCCCCCTCCCTGGGCCTCCAACATCTAGCCCCCTATCTCCCCCTCTGGGCCTCCACCATCTGGCCTGCCTCACTCTGTGGGCCTCCACCATCTGGCCTGCCTCCCTCTCTGGGCCTCCACCATCTGGCCTGCCTCCCTCTGTGGGCCTCCACCATCTGGCCTGCCTCCCCCTCTGGGCCGCCACCATCTGGCCTGCCTCCCCCACTGGGCCTCCACCATCTGGCCTGCCTGCCGCGGTGGGCCTCCACCATCGGGCCTGCCTCCCTCTGTGGGCCTCCACCATCTGGCCTGCCTCCTTCTGTGGGCCTCCACCATCTGGCCTTCCTCCCCCTCTGGGCCTCCACCATCTGGCCTGCCTCCCCTCTGGGCCTCCACCATCTGGCCTGCCTCCCTCTCTGTGCCTCCAACATCTGGCCTGCATCCCCCTCCTGGGGCCTCCACCATCTAGCCCCCTATCTCCCCTCTGGGCCTCCACCATCTGGCCTGCCTCCCCCTCTGGGCCTCCACCATCTGGCCTGCCTCCCTCTGTGGGCCTCCACCATCTGGCCTGCCTCCCTCTGTGGGCCTCCACCATCTGGCCTGCCTCCCCCTCTGGGCCTCCACCATCTGGCCTGCCTCCCTCTGTGGGCCTCCACCATCTGGCCTGCCTCCCTCTGTGGGCCTCCACCATCTGGCCTGCCTCCACCATCTGGCCTGCCTCCACCATCTGGCCTGCCTCCCTCTGTGGGCCTCCACCATCTGGCCTGCCACCCTCTCTGGGCCTCCACCATCTGGCCTGCCTCCCTCTCTGGGCCTCCACCCTCTGGCCTGCCTCCCTATGTGGGCCTCCACCATCTGGCCTGCCTCCCCCTGTGGGCCTCCTCCATCTGGCCTGCCTCCCCTCTGGGCCTCCCCCATCTGTCCTGCCTCGCCCTCTGGAGCCTCCACCATATTGCCGTCCTCCCCCACTGGTGCCTCCACCATCTGGCCTGCCTCCCCCTCTGGGCCTCCACCATCTGGCCTGCCTCCCTCTGTGGGCCTCCACCTTCTGGCCTGCCTCCCTCTGTGGGCCTCCACCATCTGGCCTGCCTCCCCCTCCCTGGGCCTCCACCATCTGGCCTGCCTCCCCCTCTGGGCCTCCACCATCTGGCCTGCCTCCACCATCTGGCCTGCCTCCCCCTCTGGGCCTCCACCATCTGGTCTGCCTCCTCCTCTGGGCCTCCACAAACTGGCCTGCCTCCCTCTGTGGGCCTCCACTATCTGGCCTGCCTCCCTCTGTGGGCCTCCACTATCTGGCCTGCCTCCCTCTGTGGGCCTCCACCCTCTGGCCTCCACCATCTGGCCTGCCTCCACCATCTGGCCTGCCTACCTCTGTGGGTCTCCACCATCTGGCCTGCCTCCCTCTCTGGGCCTCCACCATCTGGCCTGCCTCCCTCGCTGGGCCTCCACCATCTGGCCTGCCTCCCTCTGTGGGCCTCCACCATCTGGCCTGCCTCCCCCACTGGGCTTCCCCCATCTGGCCTGCCTCCCTCTCTGGGCCTCCACCATCTGTCCTGCCTCCCGCTCGGGGGCTCCACCATCTGGCCTGCCTCCCGCCATGGGCCTCCACCATCTGGCCTGCCTCCCCCTCTGGGCCTCCACCATCTGGCCTGCCTCCCACAGTGGGCCTCCACCATCTGGCCTGCCTCCCTCTGTGGGCCTCCACCATCTGGCCTGCCTCCCCCTCTGGGCCTCCACCATCTGTCCTGCCTCCCCCCTCTGGGCCTCCACCATCTGGCCTGCCTCCACCATCTGGCCTGCCTCCCCCTCTGGGCCTCCACCATCTGGCCTGCCTCCACCATCTGGCCTGTCTCCCCCTCTGGGCCTCCACCATCTGGCCTGCCTCCCGCTCTGGGCCTCCACCAACTGGCCTGCCTCCCTCTGTGGGCCTCCACTATCTGGTCTGCCTACCTCTGTGGGCCTCCACCATCTGGCCTGCCTCCACCATCTGGCCTGCCTCCACCATCTGGCCTGCCTCCCTCTGTGGGCCTCCACCATCTGGCCTGCCTCCCTCTGTGGGCCTCCACCATCTGGCCTGCCTCTCTCTCTGGGCCTCCACCATCTGGCCTGCCTCCCCCTCTGGGCCTCCACCATCTGGCCTGCCTCCCACTCTGGGCCTCCACCATCTGGCCTGCCTCCCACCAGGGCCTCCACCATCTGGCCTGCCTCCCTCTGTGGGCCTCCACCATCTGGCCTGCCTCCACATCTGGGCCTCCACCATCTGGCCTGCCTCCCCCTCTGGGCCTCCACCATCTGGCCTGCCTCCCCCCCTGGGCCTCCACCATCTGGCCTGCCTCCCCCCCTGGGCCTCCACCATCTGGCCTGCCTCCCCCTCTGGGCCTCCACCATCTGGCCTGCCTCCCCCTCTGGGCCTCCACCATCTGGCCTGCCTCCCTCTCTGGGCCTCCACCATCTGGCCTGCCTCCCTCTGTGGGCCTCCACCATCTGGCCTGCCTCCCTCTGTGGGCCTCCACCATCTGGCCTGCCTGCCTCCCTCTCTGGGCCTCCACCATCTGGCCTGCCTCCCCCTCTGGGCCTCCACCATCTGGCCTGCCTCCCCCTCTTTGCCTCCACCATCTGGCCTGCCTCCACCATCTGGCCTGCCTCCCCTCTGGGCCTCCACCATCTGCTGTGCCTCCACCATCTAGCCTGCCTCCCCCTCTGGGCCTCCACCATCTGGCCTGCCTCCCCCTCTGGGCCTCCACCAACTGGCCTGCCTCCCTCTGTGGGCCTCCACTATCTGGCCTGCCTCCCTCTGTGGGCCTCCACCATCTGGCCGGCCTCCACCATCTGGGCTGCCTCCACCATCTGGCCTGCCTACCTCTGTGGGTCTCCACCATCTGGCCTGCCTCCCTCTGTGGGCCTCCACCATCTGGCCTGCCTCCCTCTGTGGGCCTCCACCATCTGGCCTGCCTCCCTCTCTGGGCCTCCACCATCTGGCCTGCCTCCCTCTCTGGGCCTCCACATCTGGCCTGCCTCCCTATGGGGGCCTCCACCATCTGGCCTGCCTCCCCCTCTGGGCCTCCACCATCTGGCCTGCCTCCCCCTCTGGGCCTCCACCATCTGGCCTGCCTTCCCCTCTGGGCCTCCACCATCTGGCCTGCCTCCCCCTCTGGTCCTCCACCATCTGGCCTGCCTCCCTCTCTGGGCCTCCCCCATCTGGCCTGCCTCCCTCTGTTACCTCCACCATCTGGCCTGCCTCCCTCTGTGGGCCTCCACCATCTGGCCTGCCTCCCTCTCTGGGCCTCCACCATCTGGCCTGCCTCCCTCTCTGGGCCTCCACCATCTGGCCTGCCTCCCTCTGTGGGCCTCCACCATCTGGCCTGCCTCCCTCTCTGGGCCTCCACCATCTGGCCTGCCTCCCTCTCTGGGCCTCCACCATCTGGCCTGCCTCCCTCCCTGGGTGTCCGCCATCTGGCCTGCCTCCCTCTCTGGGCCTCCACCATCTGGCCTGCCTCCCTCTAGGGCCTCCACCATCTGGCCTGCCTCCCTCTCTGGGCCTCCACCATCTGGCCTGCCTCCCTCTCTGGGTGTCCGCCATCTGGCCTGCCTCCCTCTCTGGGCCTCCACCATCTGGCCTGCCTCCCCCTGGGCCTCACCTTCTTCCTGATTACCATCAAAGGGCTGATTGTAACAGGAATACTGTACAAATGAAACTACTCCTTAATAGCTCTCTTAACTGTTAAGGAGAAGTTACATTTACACAGTTCTATAATCAGGTCGGCCCTTTAAGGTACGCCGTGAGGCCGATGTGGCCCCCGGCAAAAACGAGTTTGACACCCCTGACATAAATGTTCAATGTTATTTTCAACAGTCCCCCAATGTGTTTGAATTAAATAAATAGTAACAATGCACTGTACTGTTATTTTGGGCCACATGAATGAAAACTGTCTAGGTCTAAAATGCACTATGTTGCCCATAGCAAGCAATCAGAGGGCCCCTCTCTTTTTTCCAGAGCACTATATGAAAAAAAAGTGGTGCTCTGATTGGTTGCTATGGGCAACAAAGTGAATTTAAACCTAGACAATTTTCATACATGTGGCCCTTGGTGTCCAAATCAGCTTTTATTTTGCAGCTCTCATATAACAAAAGAACTAAGTGAGCCCATTTCTTAACTTTAGAATGCACATGTGAAACAGTTTCAGTACTTTTTGCACAACTTGCTGATCTCTAACAAGGAGCTTAATGGCAAATTCACAACAAGTATTTGATCCCTGATCAACCAATACATTTAGGGGATCAATTTTAATTTGGATTTAAACAGTTCTTCTCATCATGCTGTTCACATTTTAACATCATGAGACCAAGACAACACCTTACAGTTCATAAACAATACCTCGCCATTACAAGGCATCAAGCAGGATGCTCTCAGACCGAAGTGGCCACTGAACTTAGAGTGTCATAAAGTGTCATCACGAGGTTGCAACACAGATACAGAGAGACTAGAAGAGTCGCAGAAAGGCAAAGAAATGGAAATTATTTTACTACATCACACACTGATGACTGCTTCATTGAGACACCCAAGTTGCACATCAGATGATTCAAAATCGTTTAGAGTTTCTGCGTGCTAGATTACCAGCAAGTGTACCTAACCACACCACCAGGCAAAGGTATCATTGTCTTGCATATTTCCCCAGCTTACGATATACAATCACTGGCATTCTGTTGTGAACGGCGCCGCAGCCCGCAACTCGGGTGTCGGGCGACGGGCGCACTCGTCCCCCTGCGCACCGATACTCACCCGGCTGCACTCCAGCCTCTGCAGTTTCCTGCGGCTCTGTGAAATTTAAAGGGTCAGCGCGCCGGTAATTGGCTAATTACCAGGCGCTGCCTCTATATTACCTGGGCACTTCCGCCCAATCCCTGCCGGATCTTTAGTGCCTGTGCCTATAGAGAAAGTGTTTCCTGAAGTCTTGTTCTGATCTTCCATGTACCGTTTGCCTCTGTCTCCTGACTACGAACCTCTGCCGCCTGCCCTGACCTTCCTGCCTGTCTTCGAGCACAAACCTCTGCTGCCTGTCCTGACCTTCTGCCTGTCCCCGACTACGAGCCTGCCTTATGATTCTGTACCACGCTATACCTCGGCTGCCACCGCAAGCAAGTCGCGTCAGGGGTAGCGACCTGGTAGACTCCCGCCGCAGCAAGTCCATCCCGCTTTGCGGCGTGCTCTGGTGAAAACCGGGACCTACATCACTTGCGGTGGTCCAGTGGATCCACTTTTACGACCGGGACCTTTACACATTCCAAAAGTATTGTTTGGACTCCTATAGTTTAATGGTAAAAAACAAAAGAAATTCGTTCACCACTACCTGGCTGCTTGTAAGTCGTCTGAAGGAAACCGGGTGTAATCTTTGTCTGGAGCAGGGAGACGCCCATGGTTTGCTGGATCAACTAATAATCGTCCAAGGAAATGCAGCAACTGTATCCAGCTCTGTGTGATTAAAACATTTTCTATATTTCAAAACATCAAAAAAGTGTCATGTGGAACAAGAATTCGTCATAACTGACATGTTACTGGCATTTAATGCCCTTAACCATAGTCTATCAAACACCATTTTAAAACCATATACAGTATACAGCGGGTACAGAAAGTATTCAGACCCCTTTAAATTCTCATTCTTTCTTTCATTGCAGCCATTTGGTAAGATCCAAATTGTTGAATTTTTTGCTCATTAATGTGCACTCTGCACCCTATCTTGAAAGAAAAAAAAACAGAAATGTCAAAATTTTTGCAAATTTATTCAACAAGAAAAATTGAAATATCACGTGGTCTTAAAGGGGTTTTCTCACTACGAAGATCATAATTCAAAACGAAGGGACCAAAAATGCAAGCATGTACGTCCTGTTTGTTTGTACGGACTGTTTGTTTACTGCTTGGTAACAAAGCTAGAGCTCCGGTCGGGTTTCCCGTCCCCGATTGTGATCGGGAACGCGGAGAGAGAGAGAGATCCTGTCTCCTTCAACCATTGAAAAACGACAGTCCATATCTCTATGGGGAGGAATGAATGTCGGCTGACAAAGCCTGAAGGTGTTTGGTCACCTTTACCTTCCAATCACTCCCTCAATGGCTGCCATTACTACGTGGAATGGTGTCTCAATAGGTCAGTGTTGTCTGTGGAACAAGTAGAGCTATCTTCTTCAAAGAGAGAGATTTCAGTGACAGCAAGCAGTGGTAGGTGCTACATATGCGTGCGGGAGAGAGATTTCAGTGACAGCAAGCAGTGGTAGGTGCGACGTATGCATTCGGGGAGAGAGATTTCAGTGTCAGCAAGCAGTGGTAGGTGCGACGTATGCGTGCGGGGAGAGAGATTTCACTGACAGCAAGCAGTGGTAGGTGCGACATATGCGTGCGGGAGAGAGATTTCAGTGACAGCAAGCAGTGGTAGGTGCGACGTATGCATGTGGGAAGAGAGATTTCAGTGACAGCAAGCAGTGGTAGGTGCGACGTATGCGTGCGGGGAGAGAGATTTCACTGACAGCAAGCAGTGGTAGGTGCGTCGTATTCGTGCGGGGAGAGAAATTTTATTGACAGCAAGCAGTGGTAGGTGCAACGTATGCGTGAGGGAAGAGAGATTTTACTGACAGTGTAAAGTACAAATCTTATCCTTTTATCTGTACTTCTTGCGATTGCTAATTCCTTCGAACTAAGTATATATAGTGTGGCGGACCGGCTACATGTAGCTGCCTGTTTCTTCTACTAGGTGGAGATATACCAGAGTGGTATATGCGACATGCCACCAAGGATATGTGGCCTTGGTGGAATAGGAGCCGGTCATATGTATTGTCAGCCACACTAAACGGTTGGCAAAGGTGTATGGTTAGTTTGGCTTTTCAGCCGTTCTTGGGGTCGGCTCTTATTGGGAGTAGACAATGTGTCGGGTGGGTGTCTACTCCCCATGTTCCCGTGTTCCAGCACATGTTTTGGCATGGCCTTGGAGGCCTACAAAAGCCTGCTGCTCCAGGTAATCAGGGGGGTGTGGTCAACTGCTGTTTGGAGAAGCAGTGGAGGCTTGAGGAAGCCGGTACCAGTGGAGGCTGGTGACGTGAGTGTGGGCAGTGCTGGACGGTAGGTCCTGACTGCAGGTTAGTGAGGGACTCACTAATGTTTAGATAGTGGCTAGACGGCCGAGGTTTTGTTTTGTTTGTTTACTTGCTGTACGTTATACTGAGCCTGAATAAAACTGGTTGAGGCCAGTTAAACGGAAGCCCCTGTGTCTGAGTGCCAATATTCCGTTTACCAAAGACGGCGATCCAGGAGCGAAATACCCCCAGGACGGCCAAGATGGCGTCTGAACGCATGTGAGATGTTACATTTGGTGGAGGATGCGGGCAAGGATTGGCACTAACTAACTGTGCACAAAGTGGTGCAGAAAAAAATGCAGTTTGAATAGGACTGCTGCAGTCTACATAGGACTGCTGAAATTTAGCTTTGTGAAAGCAAAGGTGCTTTTGAAGCGACACACCCATATACAGACTGTTGCCTGTGGGGGAAGGCTGCCTCTGTGCACAGGAGAATATCTCTGGAGAAATAGGGGACGCAACCCAGTACAGAGATTGTGTGTGTGTTAAAAGACTGTGTTGCTGCTACCTGAGTTTTTGGCCATGGAGGAACTCCTTGCCCAGCTGAAGCAGTCTATGAAGGAGTCTGAGCAGCTGACTGCCATCATGCGGAAGGAGAATGAGAAGCTCCATGCAGAGTTGGAGACAAAACATGAGGAGATAAAGGCCATTTTCAATCCTCTTCCACGGTTTGGGGATAGTGGACATACCACAATCCAAGCAGCCTTGCTGGCTGGGTGTCCAGAGGAAAAGGCTGAAAAGATGGACGCCAAAGATAACAAGCCTGAGTGGTGTGTGGATGCCTGCAGGTGGACATGTGCATCAGGGGATGTCCTGTGGCCAGGAGGCCGTATCGTCCGTCAAGGAGTGAGTCTACTTCGGAAGAGATGATGTTGCTAAGGGACCTGTGTCCTGCCGTTGCCGTGGGCAACCATCTGGAACAGCACGAGCCTGCTACCACCGACCACCAGGAGGAGCCATGTTGGAGGTGCCACAGAGCAGAGGGATGTGCTCCTGACTGCCCTCTCAGGAGGAGGCCGGAGAGGAGGCAGTTGCAAGCCCTGGAGCTCCAGGTGAATGCAGCCCCACCCCAGGCTGACATGGACAGTCAGCAGGAGCGATCCAGACTGAACAGCCATCATACCTGGTAAGACTGCTCCAGTGGGGTTGGTTATGTGCTGTGGGAC
The DNA here is from genome assembly GCA_025379985.1 of Phyllomedusa bahiana. Lineage (NCBI taxonomy): Eukaryota > Metazoa > Chordata > Amphibia > Anura > Hylidae > Phyllomedusa > Phyllomedusa bahiana. Next base: position 35,700 of record JAODAL010016109.1, read on the forward strand.
TGCAGGTCATGGGCATGATCTGTGTGAGGACTTGGCTGGGCTAAACGGAGGCCCAAATATACTGACAAGACAGAAGAGTCCTGAGAGCAGTGGACTTGAAGAGTCTGATGGACTTGGTTCCTTACATGAAATGGTTTATATTGAAAAGGCTAAAAGTGAAGGAAATGTATCTGAGAATGTAATCCATAGCTATATCACGCAGCCTGAGCAGGGGGGAGGTTAGCTGGGTTGCAAAGTTAGCACCAGTTACTGCGCCCCTGTGTGAACAAGCAGCTAGAGGTGGTGCAGTTACTGCAATAAGGGAGAGCAGCCCAAGTAGCACAGGTGATGTGTGTCCTGGAAAGTACAGCCAGCAGTTAGGTTCTGATCCTGTTGGTCCCAGAGAGATGTTTGCATATTCTAATGGAAACTCTGCAAGTGTGTTGCCTGAAAGGGAGAAGGTAACCCATGAATGTGAGTGCTCTGCTTCTGTGTATGAGGAGACTAGGTGTGTGAATGTGCTGGTTATTGACCATGAGAAACACAAAATCTGTGAAGAGTCTCTATTTCAGTGTGGGAGTGGACATGGCAATGTGTCAGTGCTACAGTGTAATGATGGTGATTACTCAGATGGGAGTGATCGAAAAACATGTGCCAAGACAGATTTTGTGTGCAGTCCTGGTCAGTCCATTTCAGAGAAGTCTATCTGTGATGAAAATCCATATTGTGACCCTGCATGGATTGAAGAGCAAGATCGTGCTGAGACCGGTAGTGCACCTGAAGTCACATGCCCCAGTGGTGGCTATATATGTAGTAGCTTTTACTGCAGTGGTCAGAAAGACTGCAGTGACGGTAGTAAGGGAAAATGTGAGCCGCTATACCCAGAGGAGGGGGATGCAGGCTCAAGCGCTAGTGAGGGACAGGTCAGTGTGTTTGACCCCTCAGATGGTAAGGAAATCCCCAGTGAGGAAACTGAGGTAAATGGCAAGGGTTTCCTATGTGTAGTAGTTGTCAGCAGTGCCCCAGAGGTAACTAGCAGGTATACTGAGATTTCTTCCTTTGAGAGAGTTACAGGGGATGTGGAGGAAATGTCTCCATATGTTACTGCAGTAATGTCTGAACAGCGTTCTAAGAGATGTGCTCTGTCTGCCCGGTCTGAGCAGGCAAATCCTGACATAGGTGATGAGGTGGGTGATGTTACTGAGCATGTTCACTGTAAACTTTCTGAGAGGGTGAACACCTCTCAGATGTTTGTTGCTAGCAGCGATACCCAAGTAATAGAGAAGTCCGTAGACAGTGTACAGGGTTCTGGTGTTGACTCTGGTGGGTTGGGCGCATTTGATAGTGGGCCAGACACAGGAATAGTCCTGATGGATGCTAAAAGGTCTACCAGGGTGATGGGTATAGGAGCTATTGAGGAAGTATCTCACCAGTGTGATGTGTTAAGTGAGTTGCTAGACACAGCAGAGGAGAAGGTGTGCTTAAACCCTAGTGAGATGCAGGTGAGGATGAAGGAGTCCTCAGACATTATTGAAGTACCTGGCAATATACATGACCGAGCTTCCCTAGAGGTTGTCAGTGGAGACCTTTGCAATGCTAGCTTGCATACAGAATGTGGTGACATCTTCATTACAGGGCATGTATGGTTTGGGTCACTTTTAGTAAGTGTAACTGACATCAAGGACAGGAGATGGTCAATGAGCACCAGAGACCTTGGGATGAAGAGAAGTTGTGGTCTCATGGTAATCCTGCAGTCAAAGAGGTAGCAGGTTGGGGCTTAGGTGCACCCCTAGGAGCAATGGTGGATAGTGACCCTGAGAGCTTTGATGTCATTACTGCCTTTGGTGAAGTTAGTGGGGTTGCTGGATCCAACCAAGGGTCTCCTGCTTATATGATACCCAAAATAGGGAAGAAACTGCCCAGTGGGCACAATACCAAGCTGAATGCATGTGAGATGTTACAATATGTATGTATTATATATATATATATATATATATATATATAATTATATAATATAATTATATATATATATATATATATATATATATATATATATATATATATATATATATATATATATATATATATATATATATATATATGTATATATTTGCTGTAAACAGCTGGGATCCCAAGAAATACCATCCAGTCTTGTTGATGGATAATATATCTGTGTTTAATACCAGGAAGTACAGAGGTTGTATACCATTTGATGCGTAAGCATATGTTGTTTGATCATTGGTTAATTAGCATTTGGGGAAGTTTATAAGGAAATCAAAGTATAAGTTCATATATGGTGATTTACATCAATCCTTCATTTCTGCATACGTTGCATAATATTGCACAGTCTCAGCAAAAACAACTCCTTAAATGGTGTTGTTTGTCCGGTTAAATGCATCTGACTTGGGTGTTGGTCCTGAATGTACTCTGCGCCATCTTTGTCTGCTGTGTTGCATTATCTAGTTCATCTGTAAGCCATAATGTCTTTAGTCTCTTTCAGAACAAGTACATCTTGAAGGTAGTTTCCTTGCATAAGCTATGCATTCCAAGCGTATAGTATCTGAATTAAACTGGTCATGGGTAATAGAGATAGAGAATATTTTATGCAAACAGTATATAGACAGTTTATAGATATTATCAATGGATCTAAACGGCATTAACAGAGTTTAATGTTTTGTAATTAATCATGCACCTGACAACAGCAAGCAGTGGTAGGTGCGGCATGTGCGGGGTGAGAGATTTCACTGACAGCAAGCAGTGCTAGGTGCGACGTATGCGTGCGGGGTGAGATTTTTCCCTGACAGTAATCTGAGGTCCTGCAGCAGAGAGTGAAATCATGTGCAGTCTCATGTAATTACAAACAGGTAAAGCATATAGTTTTGTTCTGCAGTTCTGTAGAGGTGAGAGGTGTAATAATCTGCAGGATATATCACTGTGTGTGAGAGAGAGAGACAGAGACAGAAAAAAAATCATCCATCTTTCCCAGAGTCCTGAATGTCAAATGCCCATTCTAATTACAAAGTATATAGAGAGCAAGAAATATAGATGTACACTATGGAGTTACACTTAGCTTTTCACTTCCAATGACAGCTGAGAACCTCTCCCTTCCCCCAGCTCACACAAAATGAATCCTCACGTGCACACTTTTGGGCGTGTCTGCAGAGAGAAAAGATACGCCCTGCAGGGAGGTGAAACACGCCCCTCCATTTCTCATGCTCTGCTTAGCAACCACCATAAACGGCTACCAAATGGTGAAACGAGAATACCCCTTTAAATATTCAGATCCTTTGTATTGATTAGAAGCATCCTTTTGAGCTAGTACAGCCATGAGTCTTCTTGGGAATGATGCAACAAGTTTTTCAGACCTGGATTTGGGGGCACTCTGCCATTCTTCCTTGCAGATCCTCTCTTGTTCCCTCAGGTTGGACAGTGAATGTTGGAGGATAGCCATTTTCAAGTCTCTCCAGAGATGCTCAATTGGGTTTTGGTCAGGGCTCTGGCTGGGCCAGTCAAGAATGGTCACAGAGTTGTTCTGAAGCCACTGGATTAAGGATTATGGATGCCACTATGCTCTTAGGAACCTTGAGTGCTGCAGAAATTATTTTGTAACCTTGGCCAGATCTGTGCCTTGCCACAGTTCTGTCTCTGAGCTCCTAGGTCAGTTCCTTAGACCTCATGATTCTCATGTGCTCTGACATGCACTGTGAAATCTTATATAGACAGGTGTGTGCCTTTCCTAATCAAGTCAAATCAGTTTAATTAAACACAGCTGGTCTCCAATGTAGGAGTAGAATCATCTCAAAGAGGGTCAGAAGGAAATGGACAGCATGTGCGTTAAATATGAGTGCCATAGCTTAGGGTCTGAATACTTATGACCATGTGATATTTCAGTTTTTCTTGTTTGATAAATTTGCAAAAATATCTACATTTCTGTTTTTTTTTCTTTCAAGATGGAGTGCCTAGTGTACATTAATGAGCAAAAAAAAATTAACTTTTTGGATCTTGCCAAATGGCTGCAATGAATGAAAGAGTGAAAAATGTAAAGGGGTCTGAATACTTTCTGTACCCACTGTCAGAAAAAAGGCTCTAAGGAAAAATGTAAAGAACATATATATATTACATACAAAAATAACTGTAAAGAAGACCCATACTCAATATCTAATACAATAAATATTTTTTTTTAATTAAAACCAAATGGAATTTGTGTATTCAATTTGAAAATCCATTAGGCTTCCCGTCGAAGCAAGAACTGTTTCAAATCTCCCCATTGGGAACTAACTTAACCCATTTGATGCCAAAGAATAAAAAAGAACTAATATCTTCATTATGTACTGTTGAAAAGTGCCTAGATGCTCCCAATTGATGTGTAATAAATGCTCATAAATGCGTCTTTTTAGATTTCTTTTAGTACACCCAACATAAAGCAATTCACATGAGTGCCATTGAATTATGTAAGTTACATAATTAGTGTCAAAGTTAATGAAATCATCAATTCCATAAACTGTGTCTCCACAACTAGATTTAAATGTTGTAACTTTGCCATCCCAGGAATCACAAGGAGAAATATCGTTGTACAAAATCGGAGACAAGGAAGATCCCAAGGATTTGCCTTGCCAAGAAACGCAATGTAACCCTTCATTCAGGATGCTGACAGTGATAGGATCCTGACACAGAATAGGGAGATTTTTCCACAAAATTGTGACTATTTGGTCATATTAATTACTATAAGCTGTGGAAAATGTAAGCAAAGAAGAGGATACGTACGTTTTAATCTTACTGTTTTCTTTTGTGATTAATAATGAATCCCGATTTTTTAATGACATGATTTTTCTGGCCCTTTCCAAGGTCCACTTACCTTACCCCCTTTCATGTAACCATTTTTCGACATCCCGAAATAGGGTTTCCAAAGAATCTGAATCTGAACAAGCCCATTTTGCTCTAGTGAATTCACAAAAAGGAATGGAACGTAATGTATGTTTAGGATGATTACTTGTGGTCTGTAAGATAGTATTACCCGATATATCTTTTTTATACAGAGCTGTAAGAACACAATCATTATGAATATTCAAAGTGATGTCCAAAAAATGAATTGATGTAGAACTGTAGTTAAGTTTAACTTTAAGATTAGAAGAATTATCATTGATGTACTGCATAAAACAATGAATCTCTGATTAACATCCCAACCATACTATCAAAAGGTCGTCTATATAATGACCATAAGATAGACAATGAAAATATGGATTATTAATGGAAAGAAATTTAAATCTCCTCCCACTAGGCCATAATACATTGGGAGGATTGAAACCAATGAGAAAAATGTTTTTTAATGTATAAGACACAGATGCCAAATACAAGAACCACGGGCTGAATCAAGCCCCCAGCCTCATTTTATATGGCCTGCGATGGCACAGCAAAAGAGTCTCACATGGTTATAGTTTATATAGCCCTTTGAGGGGAACCATAATGTTGATGTGGCCTTTGGTGAAAATTAGTCTGACACCCATGGTGTAAGAGCACTACTACATCAAAATAACTACATAAATTGTATATTGCTGTACTCGTATCACCCCACAAAGTAAAACTAACATGCCACTTACACTGCAAGGTGAGCGCTATAAAAATATAAAGATTAAATACTATCATGATTGTGCTATTTTATTTATTTTACAGTATTATTTTCCTGCCTCCTGCAAAAATGGGATTAAAAGTGATCACACAGCTCCCTCGAGGGAGTAATGAAAAAGTTATGGTTCTCAGAATTTGATGAAGCAAAAACATTTTGGGCCTCATATATGAAAGCTGTCAGGGTCCAAGACTTTCTTTGTTGCCCATAGCAACCAATCAGAGCTACTCTTTCATGTTCGTGTTCTGGAAAAATGAGAGGGGGAGCTCTGATTGGTTGCTATGAGCAATAAAGAAACTCTTAGACCTAGACAGTTTTCATATATCTCCCCCTTTCTTTTTTTCTTTTTTGCCAAAAAAAGTGTTTTATTGTGTAACATTTCTAAAACATAAAAAAAAAGGTATTACCATAATTGTAATGCCCTGATGAGTAACATTAACGTCATTTATACCACATGGTGAGCACTGTAATTGCTGTAATTGGGATTGCTATGTTTTGTTTATCCCACCTCCCAAAATATGAAAAAAAAAAGAGATTCAAGAATCAAATGAGCCCCAAAATGTTACCAATGAAAACGCCAACTCATTCAGCAAAAAAAAAAAGCAATGCTCTTACATGGCTCTGTATACAGAAAGTCATGGTTTTCACAATATGACAACATAAAAAACATAATTTCTGTATGAAAGCATAACTATTGTGTAAAAGTAGTGAAACATAAAAAAACAGTACAAGTTTAATATTGTTGTAATTTTACAGATACGCAAAGTGAAGTTATCACATATACCACATCGCAAACATTGTAAAAATGCAACCAAAAAAACTATTGATGGTTTTTTTTTTACATTTCAGTATTGCTAAAAAAACCTGTAAAACACCTGTGCCCCCAAAATGCACAATTCACTCTGAGATGAATCTGAAGAGATGGGCTGTTTTGCAAACCGGGTAACTTTGGGAAGGTTTCACCTGTACTGGTACTTTGGGGGCTTTAAAAATGGGACATGACTTCCAACAACCATTCAGAAAAATTTGTGCTCCAAAAGGCAATTAGCTGTCCTTTCCCAGTACACCGTTCCATGTGCCCAAACAACAGTTTACATCCACATTTGGGGTACTGTCATACTTGAAAGAATTGAGCTAAAATGTCATATTATTAGGATTTTTTTATTATTATTATTTTCACAAAAAAAAATCTGTAAAAACTTTGAGGGTTGCAGAGGTGTCTAAAATACAAGTACCTCAAAATCATATCAGAATTGAACTGTTCCATAAAAATGTCTGTGTTGAAAATGTACTTGAAAATGTAAAAAAAATTATACCTAACTTAAAAGCCTACTAATGTCTTTAAAAATAAAATGATGTTTAAAAATTTATGCAAACATAAAAGTAGACATATGGTAGTTGTTGTTAACGACCGGAGCTCACTCTGGCCGATGCCGATTAGCCCATTAGATGCAGCGGTCAATCGCGACCGCGGCAGCTAAGGGAAAGACAGAGGGAGGGAGCTCCATCTGTCTCCATCGGCATGACAAAGGGGGAGGACCCCGAACAGATACAGCAAGTACTTGCTTACAAAAGAAATGCTGATCAAGTAATGTTTTAACCTTTCATAATAAGAAATTGAAGCGCATGTATATATATGAGAAGGCACCTTAAAAGGGTTTTGCCAAGAAGTGAGTTCCTCACCTAACAGGCTGATACTCCCCTATTGAAGCTTGAAAATGGGGCGTTGTGTTTCTGTGTTTAAAAAAACAAGTACCACCTCTGTGATGTCATCACCTCCCATGCACGTTCCTGATATTCAGTTTCTGTACTTGAGCATGTTATTTGGCTAATCCACAGGAGATAACTGTATTGTGCACAAGTTTCTCCCTCTTATCTGCTCAGGAGAGAAGATAAGCTCTGAGTAGGCAGCGTCTTTCATTTGTTCACTGCAGTGGGGAGAGGAGGGCTGAGCAGGGAGAGACTGCATGTTTACTCAGATAATTACATTTCAACCCGTGGATTCTCTATACAAAAGACACAGGCTCTTTTCTCCCCAGCCCCTTCATAGCTCGTTCATGTTCCCTGCCATCATATAAGCAGTGCAAACAACGCAAGTGCGGCCAGATCAGCTCCTGTCAGCTCCTGGTCGGGTCTAATGTAAACTGTCAGGAAACTAAGGGCATCTTAGTCAGGCTGTAGCTCTCAGAGGCTTCACTTTTTTATTGACATATATTTCGAAAAGTGATTAAATACCCATTTTGGAGGATCCCATGTCAACATTAGATTGTGGCAAAACCCCTTTAAAGCAATCAAAGGACTTTGCTTATGTTTAATATTGACGCATCAGATGGTGTACTAGAGTGTTAAATAATTATATAGAAGTGACATTGGAAGGTCTATTGTATGTGGAGCGATGGGACTCCAGCACACTGCTTGATAACTGCGCTTTAAGGATTAGTGTGTTGCATTTATTTATATAACACTTTATTGAACATTATTTTGCTATTTGTAAAATAGTAATTATTTGATCATTTATATGATACTTCAGAATGTTTAGTAATAAAGAACATTACTGCACAGCCTAATAGGTTACTATGGCAGGACTAATGGCCTTTCATGGGCCTGTGGCAACCATGGTATCTCATTGGCACAATGCCACATCATCTGCATGATTCACCACCTCCCTCTGTCAGATACTCCAGATGCAATGGTCAGTAAAGGGTTAAATTGCTGCTGGGATCAGGGTAATCACCAATCCTGACTTGCTGTGTATTACAGCTAAGCTACTGCCAGGCTCTCATGGATACGCTGGGCAGTACCCGCAAGATCATTATCTTGGATATATTCCAAATGAAGAGGGTAATTCAGATATAGGTCATTTATAGCATTTTGGGGAATGTAATGTCCTAGTTACTGATGAATCATAAAAGATGTTTTCTATTCATCTGAGGTTTAACAAGAAAGAAAGCAGCATAGTTAACACAGTATTTTACAGTCCTCGGGAGGTGAAAGTCTGGTGGAAACATTCCAACTAAATCAAAATACTTTGGAATTGCAGCCAAGGGCACTGCTTAAAAAGACATATAGACCCTCTTCTGCTCTGGAAAAAAAACAATGTTTGCTCATTTTGTTGTTATATACTGTAAGCACGGTGTAAATAAAATGTCAGTTTCAGCAGAAGTTCACTTTGAGTTGTGGATGATTGCTGCTCAGCAAACCATGCAGAGAAACTTTGCTGCTGTGACTGCAAAGCCTGGAAAAAAATGGCATTTTTAAGATAGACTACGTTCTAAAGCACGGCAATAAATGTATTATCTGAAAGACACAATAAATTTTATGTGGCACAGATTTCACCCAACTAATGTATCTATATTAATAATCTGGAAGAAAAGGGAAACAGAAAACACACAAATGGGGATACATTCATATTTAGTTTTAAGACCCCTATCTCACTTACACAGTCACACTATTATGACCACTTCCTACTTTTCACGTCAGCAGTATGAAGCTCATGAAGTGAGCTGCTGTCATGAGTAAAAGGGGAAATTTATAAGAGTTGCAAAAAAGGTATGATTCTTGGTTTTCTGGCTCAAGGTGGCTGTATTCTTGAAACTGCGCAATATGTGAACTGTCTGCGTGATGCTGTGGTGAGAGTGTATCGTGAGTGGACTAATGGTACCATTGCGAATAAGCAATGGTGGAAACTATGGAGCACCATATGCCATTTATTTGAAAGGTGAACATCGGCTATAAAGGTGAGTGAGGACGACCGACATGCTACAGTGGAGGAGCTCACCACCAAAAGGAAGCATCCAGACATGTATCTAAAATAGCAATTCAGAGAACCATACTGCTTATGAGACTCTGAAGCAGACAGATAGTCACTGAATCTTTGCTAACAAAGTTGTTTTAGCAGAAAACGCTTCAATCTTCACGGCGGTATTGGAATTAGACTTTCACTGTTAGGCAAAGGGTTGACTTCTTTGATTACTCACATTTTTTGCTTCATCAAATGGATTAACGTTGGTGTGTCAGACAAAAAAACAACCGAGAAGAAACACTCTGCAACCACTGCATGAACTATACAAGTTGGTGGTGGCATTGTTATGCTCTGGGAAATATTTTTGTGGATTTCTCAACTGACTTGGGTATAAATCCATTTTCAAAAATATTCCCCCCATATATGGTTGTTTTTCCTGTTCCAAATTGAACCTTCCAGCAAGACAATGCAACATATCACATAGCTAGAAATGTCTGACATTGGTTGGAACCAAAGATTTTCCAATACTTCCCTGCCCCTTAACTCCAAAAAACTTGAACCCCCTTAGTTTAGGCCACCTCAACGTTGGTTCTCCCATGTCCTCCCCTGGCACCCTTTCGCGCTGTGGGTATTCACTCAGCCTGACTCCAGACACCTGTGACAATCTCCCAGGACCTTATTGAGTCAGTCTCAGCCCATCTAGCTGCTGCCCTTGCTGCACAGAGTTGTCACTCTGGATACTAACTGGTAATCATTATAATGTGACTTTACTGTAGATTATTTGCATGGCATATTTTTGCCTGAAAAAATGCATCAAAACTTTCTTCTTTTTGCAGAGTTCATGTTTTTTTCATGCAGTTTTTGATACATTTAAAAAAAAAACTTATTAATTTTTTGATGTATTATTTTTTTTTCATCGTACTAATGGGGATCCATACATATTTGCAATGTGGAAAAATGCCAAAACAAATGCATAAAAATGGAACATGTATGCAAATGTGTTTTTGTGTTAGGAAAAAAACAAACAATGAAGTTTTATAGGCAGAAAGACACCACAAACTACCTGAAATAACCACACCTATAGCATGCTGCATTTGGAGAAAAATGCCACTGACCAGAAAAACATACCCAAAGTGCAAAAAGTGCAAATGTAAAAATGACGCTTCAACATCTAGTACAGCTGTGTGATCTAGTGGTATTGGGAGTCTAATCAGGAGCAAAAATATTGTACCTTTTGTAGGGAATAGCAAGTTGATGGCTTTCTGCTATGTAGCACTGCTATGTAGTTTTTTATCTATACCATACGTGTCATTCCCAAGCCCAGGATCCAAATCCAGTCTGCCACTTCATTTTATGTGACCCAAAAACTAGACACAGCAACGGGTGGGCCAAACTGAGCAGAGTACTGGCTCTCCACTTTTTCCCCAAACAGGAGGCTCATCTTGGAAAAATTTCAGGTTTCCCCATGCACCTCCCCCTGCCCAACCAGGCACCCCCAGTCCCTTACTTTAAGACACTCCCATCCCCGGGGGGGGCAACATTAACGATTAGCCCTCATTAAAAAAAAATTGTCACCCCTTATCATACCTTTTCGATTTCGATTTATCTTCATATAAAAACTAAACGCTAATAAGTAAATTGTAAAAAGAGGTTTAAAAAAGCAATCAAAATAAAAGCGCAAAGGGAAAAAACAAGACACATAGGGCAACATGTATGAAATTTGGCGTTTAAATGTGAAATTTCATGTGCATAATAAAAGCCTGGAATGCATCTAATTTATAAACCGCGCTACAGCAGGGCAAAAAATCAGGTACATTCCCGCACAGTATGACATTTCTGGGGTCAGGATACCCTTTGAAAGAGGTTTACCTGTTGCAGCAGTAATGCAACTAGAAATGCTGTAGCGAGGCTATAAATCTATAGCTTCGCACGGTTCTAGTGAGCCCCGCACTGGGGGATGCACTGGATATCGGGCTGAAAAGCCTTCATAAAATCCACCCCAAAAAACTTGCTAAATAGTGTGTTTCTGTTTTATTTAGCACTAGTATTAAAAATATAAAACTCTAGAACTATTTCTGCTGCTGTTACATTAGCTTTCATTAGATGGTAGGGACTTCTATATGAACTATTATTATATAGTTTGAAAAAGTCAATAAAACCATTTCAATTGCATCATCAGTAATTCCCTGTTGTCAGATGAGTTTCCTTTATAAGCAGAAGGGATTTATATAAGGCACATTTGCATCATGGGTTTCTTTCTGAGCCTCTGTCGCAGATTCCATCAAAAGTGATGGAAAAAAATAGCACAGCATGCAGTAGTGTTTTTTTTCTGTTTAAACAACAGACCATGACGGAAACTTGATGGACCCCATTGTACTCTTTGGGGTCCATTGGGTGTTTTTGTTGTCTCTCGTGCCATTGCCGATAATCTAATACCATGGTAAGCCTTTATAGATATTATAAGCAGAATAAAGGCATGGTTTTTAAGACACTTGTATTTTCTGAATGAGGTGAACCAATACGCTTTCTTAAAGTCAATAACCACACAGCACAAACCAGGGAATACAGGCGTGAAATCATTATTATTATTTTTCCAGCACCATTAAAATACCCAACATTAGAAATTTTAATTCTTTGATTTCCTTGCAAACCAAAAAAATTTAATAAAAATGAACAGTAAAGACCAAAATAGTACCAATAGAAACTACACGTTAGTCTGCAAAAACTGAGCCTTAACACAAGAAAAATAAAGTTATTGGTCTCTGAAAACAGCGATAAAAAGCAGATTAAAAAAGAGTTTTCTTTTTTAAAAGTAGTAAAATATAACAAAAGCTACAGAAATTTGGTATTGCTGGAATTTTGCTAACCTGCAGTACAAGATGAACATGTCATTTAAACTGCACTGTGATCTCTATAAAAACAAAACCCTAAGAAAATTGTGTTTTTTCCTGTTTCACTTCACAAAAAATTTTTTGGGCAGGTGGTTTCCTACTATGTGATATGATACATTAAATAGTATAATTAAAAATTATAGCTTGTCCTTCAAAATATCAGTCATCAGGGTCATTGTGACTGAATAATAAAAAAGCTGGATTTACTAAGAGTACTAGGCATGTTCCCGATCAGATTTTAACATGTTTTGACCGAAATCTGGTCCCAGGTCTCTTCTACACGTTCCCAATATTGGTGCATAATGGTCGACTCCCTTGGATATGAATACAGCTTTTTCTACAACTCTACCCACAAGTGTTGGATTGGGTTGAGGCCTGGGGACTGTGAGGGACAATCCAGCAACTCTACTTCATTGTCATTGAACCATTTCTTCTGCAATCTCGGCATATGCTTTGAGTCATTGTCCTACTGGAACACTATGGGCCACATGTATGAAAACTGTCTAGGTCTAAAACTCACTTTGTTGCCCACAGCAACCAATCAGAGTGCCCCTCTCATTTTTCCAGAGTACTATATGAAATGAAAGGGGAGCTCTGATTGGGTGCTATGGGCAACAAAGTGAGTTTTAGACCTCAACAGTTTTCATACATGTGGCTTTATGTTGCTTTTCACACCCATAGTACTTGAGTGTATGAAGTTACTCATCTTGTAGGAAACTCACATATAGCTCAGCATTGAGACCACCATCGGTCCTGGTCAAATGTCCAACCCCTTTGGCTATGAAACAACTCTATATCATCAGGCTTCCTCCACCGAACTTGACAATTTCTTCAATTTCACAATCTATTAGCCCTCTTGCCCCTTGATTCTTCCAGACCTATTTGCACCCATCAGAGCCCGGTCTATTGACTTTAGTCTCATCGCTCCAAATCACCCGTTTCCAATCTTCAGCTGTACACCTTTTATACCTTTTTGCTGCAAGCTCGAGCTAACGCTTCTTATGAAAATATTGAAGATAGGACTTCTTCACCTTTTTTTGGGACACCACTCCAGACTGGTGCACGGTGTGTGCATGGACATCCGTGTTCTCACTTTTCCGAAACATACAAGCCACCTCCACTACTGTGTTTGTCGCGCCAGAACTGATAGACCTTTTAATGAGCCGACTTCTTGATGTTGATATTTTGCTTTAATATCCACCACTTGGCTTTTGAATGGATGGACTTCATTTCCTATTTTTCCAACTGCACTGACGCTCACACGATGCAGTTTGACAAGCTATTGCTATTGTTATCGATGAGCTGGATGATGCTGTTTCTCTTTTCTTGGGAAATCTCCCCCATGGCTCCTTGATTTCAACCAGAAATTTCACCTGGAAATCAACCTAGTAATACACTGAGCTATTATGGAATGTGAGAACAGGTTATAATTTGTAGTACACAAGAAGAAAAAGATTTCCCCACCACCAGGAGCAAAACAGTAAAAAAGCAGTAACATGACAAGAATCTGCATAACTAAGCATATGCTCAATTTTATGTATGAGACAGCCAAGATGATTGTCTATAAAATGATGGTAGACTCACATTCAAAGCTGTAGTGAAATATGGAACCTAAAGGTCAAAAGTTCAAAACATTGTTCCCCTTTTTCTTGTCAGTGTAAGGCTAGGTCCACACAGCATAAGTTAAAATGCCGGAGGAAATCCGACGGTACATTAACTTCGCCGCACCGTGGCTCCTGGCATGGGTTTGCACAAAAAAAGAGGTTGGTTTTTGGATTTTGTAGTATGTAGAGGTGTACTGGAATCCGCCGGAAGATAGAATGGCGGGTTTAGAACTACAACAATTGAAAATCCGCGCTGTGTAGAATACAGCGCGGATTTTCTATAGCGGTCTATGGGCACTGGTTACAGTTGCATTTTTGGCAGATTCTAAATACTGAATACACCGAAAATCTGACCAGAAACCAGTCCTCTGTAGACATAGCCTAAATAAATAAAACAGTGGTGCAACTGTGTTTTTAATTTCTCCCTACATATAATTAGATTTTTTTTAAAGTAGGAAAACATAACAAAAACTATCCTTCATAAAAATGGTATTTTTAGAAGAAGAAAAATATTACAAAAATAAGTTACACTTGATATCACAGTGATAATTAAACTTTGTAAAAATGAAAATTAAAAAAAGCAATTGATTTGTGTTTTGATTTCACGCCACTTAATAATGCATTTTCACAACTGTTTTTTAAATTTCCTTTTCATAGAGTTTGTAAATTTGAAGTATTTTAAAACATTAACTGGTACCATAAAAATTCAAGCATCAAACATTATGGATCTTCTCAATTAGGGATACAAAAAAAACAAACAAAAATCTGTCCGGTAGAAATGGGTTAATTTTTTGGAAGTTTAAGAAATAAAAGCTGTAATCTGGTTAGTTGCTATGGACAACAAGGTCAATTTTTTCTTTTAGACAGTTTTGATAGATGAGGTACAATGTTCATATTTGTTCAATATTTTGGAAGACCTATTTACTCACTAGTGTTGTTGAGTTTTTTTCTGTAACCAGAATTTGTAGCAAAATAGTAGCATCCAAAAATGCTTAAAAAAATGCCTTCTTAATCCTGTGTTTTTTGTTTAGAGACAAAAGATATTAAAAAATTCCATCTTAATATCTAGAAGAGGAGCTACACACTAGCAACTAATGCAGACAGAAATGTCCTGTAATTGAAAGAAACGCGTCTTTTTCTATTGGGTTATAATATATCAAGCAATCACTTTATCAGCCTCCAGGATTTAGTTGTACAGCCTCCTTTATATTCTTCAGAGTTCACATTATTTAGGATATTGATTTTAGAAGCAGAATGCTGGATGGAAAAGATTACTTGTGCCATGATAATTCGAGAACTGTATGTGGAGTCCTCCACTAGACAACACAGAGTGGCCTGCCCAGAACTAATACTGTTATCATGCTTTCAGCTTTCTAATCTTTTACTGTTTAGTACAGCCACTGAATGGAATTTAATAGTGGAAGAGATTTTCTTCTATTTTTTACAGGTCAAAAAACAGAGTAACAGTTTGATTTCCTCGGTTTATTCTACTGTTTTAAACTGGTATGAATTCATAATTTATTTTATTGATTAACATAAGTGATGTGATAACATTTAAACAGTAGTATGTAGTGTAACTTACAAAACACTATAAGTAACTATATTTCTAATGCTGGCTCTCAGGACTGTTTTTTATTCCTCATGCAAGAAATTACATAACCTTCAGTTTGCAGTCTATTTAAACCTTACAGTAGCTCTTTGGATTGTAATAACAATTTCCTAAGTTATACAGTATCTATTAACTAGATATTTCCATTCATGAGCAAATATGATTTAGCCAAAACCAAGAGAGACACTTTCACTAGAAATTCAAGTTTCTTTGCACTGTGAACCTAACATACTGTAGATATGTAGATGGAGCCCTATAAATTGTAGACTGTTCTTACTCATTTACTACTACTCTGCATTTTGTGTTTTTACCTACTGTATGTGTCTCTCCTCGGCATTTCATGCCCATGTCTGAAAAGCAAGTGTTGGCAAAAAGGAGATTAGCATAATAAGTAGTGTTGAGCGATTATTATCGACAAAGTTGAAATCGGCACAGTTTTTATGGTGATCGGATTTTTTAGATCATGCGATAATTTAGGTTAAAATCTGTGCATCATCTATTAAGATCGCGCCATTTTCGGCGCTTCCTGTAATTTTGGCGGCCAGCAAATCAGATTACAGAATAGAGCAGGGTGAGATGTGTGTGCGACGTCATGACTGGGATGTGTATGGTTGCGATTGGCTGGAAAAATAACATGACCTCGTTTTACATAGAACAGCGTTTCCTGCTCAGCCTCAGTGTCTCTCAGCGTCTCAGAGCAGAAGGACGTGCGCTCTGCTTGTGTCCAAACAGCTCAGCGAAATTATTATATTTCTTCACAGAGAAACCTCTACTATTAGCTGTGATCCTTACAATTTAGTTAGATTAGAGATTGGAAGATTTTATATAGTTAGGTAGAGAATTTTAAAGGAGCATCTACTGCTGTAAAGTCACGGGGGGGAGCGGAGGGGGGGCCCCCGCGGGCGAACACAGACAAGCTCTATAAAGAATACTGGATAAAGTTCACCAAGACTTAGTGTAGACATTGCAATAGCTTTATTATTAACAGTTTTCTATTGAAATATTTCCTGGATATTGGGCAGCCTGAACTTATAGGATACACATCTTTTCTAGTAACTGCAGGTCTCTTTGTTAGGTGCAAAACTCCACTTTTATTATCAGTATACATTTCAGATAGGTGTTCATTTTCAATTTTGCCCATTCCACCTTTGTTGATATATCCACCTTGTACTTAAATTAGAATCCAGCAAGTCAGCACAGGTTGATAGGTGCCAAAAATACCTTGTAATATCCGAATAAGTTTCAGATACGTGTTTTTTTACTTTGGCGCACTACAGCTTTGTTCATTGAGGCACCTTGCACTTAAATGTGAATCCAGCAATTGTGTAGTTACCACAGGTGAATTGATAGGTGCCAAAAAATACCTTTTATTATCCGAATACATTACAGATACGTGTTTTTTGACTTTGGCGCACTACAGCTTTGTTCATTGAGGCACCTTGCACTTAAATGTGAATACTGCAATTTTTATTCTCAGTTCCCAACAGTTCATTTTGCTGGTTTTGCTGTGAGGAGACTGTAAAAGACACCAAGGTTTCATGACAAAACCATATTCCATTTACTCACTTCATCTTTAGAATTTTTCGCATTGTCAATGGTTTTGGGGTCATGTTGCCTCACAATTTTTTAACAGTGGCTGAGAAGTCATATTTATAATTTTTTGGGTCATGTTGCTGTGAGATACAGCAATAATTATGGTCCTTTGGAACAGAAATGTGGCTTTTAAGTGGCATTTCTCCCTCACAATTTTTAACAGTGGCTGAGAAGTCATATTTATAATTTTTTGGGTCATGCTGCTTTGAAATGCAGCAATACTACAGGTCCTATTCTAAAAAATGTTGTTTCTAATAGACATTTGTTCTTCACAATTGTCCAAAGTGGCTCATGGGTCATGTTTTGAATTTTTGGGGGCATTTTGCTGTGACATGCAGCTATACTACAGGTCCTATTATAAAAATGTTGTTTCTAACAGACATTTGTTCTTCACAATTGTCAAGAGTGGCTCAAGGGTGATGGTGCTGTCAGAAACAGGAATAGGTAGGACACTGTTAATGGACACATATTGCAAAATTACTTGTTTTTGCAAGATCTTTAACATAGCTATCAATCCCTGTATTGAGACAACCCATTTAATATAATAAAAAAAAGAGAAACAAAGACATGGTGGGATTCCATCCTATTTTAAAAATGTGTTTTCTAGAATGAAACTACTAAAAACTTGCATGTACAAAATAGCTGTTAAAAAAATTCCTCTGAATTGTACAACGGAGGTACAGGAAAACTTGACCAGATGTAGGTTATTCAGAGGACATGGAGTATGGAGCACGGACAGAGAACAAAGTACAGAGACCATTTCCTCCAGCACGTTGAGTAAAATGAGAAAAAGAATGCCAAGAAAAAGGGCACCTGGGTGTAACAGGAGCGTTAACCACCAGTATTTCCAAGTGAAGCTCAATTGGTCCGCACTCATACGGAGGGGCAAGCGCTACCCAGGTCTTGACTGTGTACTGAGGAAGGCTGGATTCTCACACTTCTCCGCTTCCGCACTCTGCTTCAGCACGACAGTTTTCGTTGCTGCGTCATCAGGGCATTTTAACCTGCGTGTTAATAGATGACGGACGCCAGCCTGGGCTCTCACCGCACCCACTGTAACTCCGGCCCTGGGTCATGCTGTGGCCCAGGACAGGGACAGTATATGTCCAGTTCAACTAAAATGGTGGTTGAAAGACTCCTATTTCCGTCAATTTTTTATCTGGGGGTCATGCAGGTTTGGGGCTCATGCTGTGGCCTAGGACAGGTATAGTCAATGTCCAGTGAAACTAAAATGGTGGTTGAAAGACTCCTATTTCCGCAAATTTTTAATCTGGGGGTCAGACAGGTTTAATGGTCATACTGCGGTCCAGGACAGTTCTAGTCGATGTCCAGTTCAACTAAAATGGTGGTTGAAAGACTCCTTTTTCCGGCACTTTTTAATCTGTGGGTCAGACAGGTTTAAGGGTCATGCTGCGGTCCAGGACAGGGTTTGTCAATGTCCAGTTCAACTAAAATGATGGTTCAAAGACTACTTTCTTCCGGCACTTTTTAATCTGTGGGTCATGCAGGTTTTTAGGGTCATGCTGCGTTCCAGGACAGGGATATTCAATGTCCAGTTCAAGTAAAATGATGGTTCAAATAATACTGCCTTCTGGCACTTTTTAATTTGTGGGTGATGCAGGTTTAAGGGTCATGCTGTGGTACAAGACAGGGATAGTGAATGGTGTGTGACTTTTTTTCTGTGGCTTTTATAGCCTAAGTGTTGTGCCTAAGATGTAGCAGGTATCCATTTGACTGTTGTGGATGTTAATTCCAGCTTCTCCAGCCCTGTTTGGGTGTAAGAATGAAGGTGTTGTTGCTCTCCCATAGACTTTATTGGTCATCGGAGATGATCGACTATCGACTATCGAAAAACCTTATCGATGGTGGCCGACTATCGACTATCGCCCGATGTCGATAGCCAACGTAATCGCTCAACACTAATAATAAGGCCTAGTGCAGATTAACTGCAAGTAATGGAATAAGACCGTGGTTAGAGCATGCGATGAAAACATATAACTGGAGGTCGCAGAGACCTTGTGTATGATCAGCAGGACCCCTCTCTAATTCGGCAGAAACAGTTGGCATGAAACAGCCAAGTGTAGTCACATGTGGGCCACTAAGGCTTCAAGCACTGTAAAAAAAAAAAGAAATAGTTAAAGGGGTTCTCCAGTACTATCTTTTTATTTCATTGATCACGTGGACTCAGTGAACATTTTGTCATCACTCAGTGGGTGTGCTTTGAAGCCAGGCTCAGCACAGAAAAACCCCTCTGTAGTAGGTGTGACCTGAACAGAGAATATGCTGGCTGCATTCACTCTTGCCAGCCTATAGTTTGCAAGTGAATAGAAGTAATTATATTAGAGTAATTACCAGGGAGAGAGAACTGTTTGTTTATCTTTGAGTCCTGCTGGCAGGACTTACTAATGGCAATGAGAGCAGAGGACAGCAGTTCAGAACTGGGGGGTTGTCCACTGCTATCATGAAAATGAAGAGGAGAGCTGACTGATATTTACTTGTTTACTGGTTTCTCTCCTCCCTCAGCCTCTTGCTCTAATTAATTGAAACAGTGATTGTTTTTGAGTTGGATTTGGCTTTTTTCTTTTTGTATTGGTTACACATTACTGCCCCCTTGAGGTTATTGTTTGTATTAGCTGAGGAACATATCTTTGGTAAATGCCATAGTTTCCATACTTGAAAGAGTTTTAACTTTTACCTCTTCAGGACATATATAGTTCTGGTTTCTATTAAATGAAGGTTCTACTGTTTTATCTGTTGGTGTTTCTTTTGCCCCCCCCCCCCTCCACTAATGTTTCTTTAGTTTATTTTGAAGGAACCAGATTTATCTCCCAATAAAGAAAGGTATGTAATACCATAACTTTTGGTTTGCAATCCATTAATTTAGATTACTACCTTATCAGATATCCCCATGGTTAAAATAAGCTCTTTTGATGTTAAGGGTCTAAAGTCGAACATTAAAAGGAATTTCCTACTCACGGATCTTAAAAATGATCCAGCAGACATTATCTTTTTATAGGAGACTCACTTTAACAAAGAGGGATCTTTAACTTCGCTAGACACTTCTATCCTATAACATACATGGATTCACAGGACAGGAAAAAGGCTGGAGTTGCAATTCTCATCTCCAGATCCTGCCCAATACAAATTCAAACCTTGACAAGTGATCCTGGGGGTAGATATCTAATTCTGGAGGGTATATTGAATAGTACACCTATCATCTTATGTGATACGTATGTCACTAATAGGGATGAGTGATTATAATCGACAAAGTTTTCGGCTGATCGGAAATTTCCAATCACGCAATATTTTAGGTGGCAATCTGCAGATAATCTATTACTATCTCGCCATTTTGGTGGCCAGCAAATTAGCTTAGAGCATAGAGCAGGGTGAGCTGGGTGTGCGACGTCATGACTGTGATGTGTATGGTTGTCATTGGCTGGAAAAATCACATGACCTCGTTTTGCATAGAACAGCATTTCCTGTTCAGTATCAGTCTTTCAGTGTCTTAGACGTATGCTGCGTGTCTCTCAATACAGCTCAGCTCAGTTCTTCTCTTTAGTCATACAGACAACTATTCTTTTAGCTGTGAACATTAGACTATAGGTAGATTAGAGATTTTCAGTTCTTATTTAGTTAGACAGAGACTTTTAAAGAAGCATCTAGTGCTGTACAGCCGCGGGGGGGAGGGGTGGGCACGGACAGAGAGGCTTTGGAAAGGAGGGTGTATATTGTGCAGCCCAGACTCTACTGTGAACCTGCATTGAAATGGCATTTTTTTTACCACTTTTTGGCCAGCACACCTCGCACCTGAGGTGAAATTGTACCTTTTATTTTGTGCGTCACAGTTTTTTTTCAAATAGCCACCTTGTACTTAAATTTGGATACAGAAATTTTGTAGTAACTGTTGGTATATTTCATTGGTGCAAAAACCACCTTTTATTATCCTTATAACTTTTAAATAGCTGTATTGCACTTTGGTGCGCCCCAGTTTTGTTCAAAGAGCAACCTTGTACTTAAATTTGGATACAGAAATTTTGTAGTAACTGTTCTCATGTGTCATTGCTGCAAAAAAGCACAATTTCTCACCTGTGTAATTTTTGAATAATTTTATTGCACTCGGTGAATCTCAGTTCGGCACAGGTAGCGCACTTGTATGATAGTTTGTTGAAGACTATCAATTCCTAGTCCTACTGGGCAGTTGTAAATCCCTGGGACTGAAGGAAGAACACTGTTGATTTTGTCTTACGGTTCTTCCACCAGACCGCATTTCACAGGTATGCGATAGAAACAATTCTGTTTCTAATCCTAATTGGCTGTTGGAAATTAGAGGGATTTAAGAATAGCTGTGATTTCCAATCTTTCAATAATAGACTGTCAAAAACTCTTCCATACCTTTTTAAATTTTTATCTTTCTGAACATGGAGCGAAATGCATGTGGTAAGCGAGCAAAGAGGGCTGTAGGACATGGAGGTAGAGGTACGAGAGAAGGTGCTCCTTCCAGTGCTGGTGACAACACGCAAGCCAGCAGATCGTCAGTTGCAGGACCGTCAAGCCTGTCATCGCTGGGTCGGTGCCCTGTGAATCTCAGTAACAAACAGCGTCGCCAATCTGTTCTTCAGTGGTTAATGCAACCTGCATGCTGTGGTCCAGGACAGGGATAGTCAATGTCCAGTTCAACTAAAATGGTTTTTCAAAGACTCCTTTCTCCGGCACTTTTTTAATCTGGGGGTCATGCAGGTTTGGGGCTCATGCTGTGGCCCAGGACAGGTATAGTCAATGTCCAATTCAACTAAAATGGTGGTTGAAAGACTCCTTTTTCCGGCACTTTTTAATCTGGGGGTCAGACGGGTTTAAGGGTCATGCTGCGGTTCAGGACAGGGATAGTCAACGTCCAGTTCAAGTAAAATGATGGTTCAAATAATACTGCCTTCTGGCACTTTTTAATTTTTGGGTCATGCAGGTTTAAGGGTCATGCTGTGGTACAAGATAGGGATAGTGAATAGTCTGTCAGTTTTTTTCTGTGACTCTTGTTGCCTAATTGTCTTGCCTAAGATGTAGCACGTATCCAGTTTACTGTTGTGGATGTTAATTCCAGCTTCTCCACCCCTTTTTGGGTGTAAGAATGAAGGTGTTGTTCCTCTCCCATAGACTTTAATGGCCATCGGTGATAATCTTTTATCGACTATCGGATATCGTCATGATAATTACCGATATCGACTTTCGAATCGATAACGATAGTTGACACAATCGCTCATCACTAGTCACTAACATTGGGCAATTACCATTTCTTAAAAAGCTCCTGCTTAGACTGTTGCCAGATAATCCAGTTTAGCTTGTTTAATTTGTGGCGAATAGTCCACCTGTCGGACAAGGTTTATACTTTTTTCTCGAAGCCGCACCAATTCAATTACTTTTTTGGGAGTATCTTAGCTCTTAGAATTTTGGACATTCCGAACGTGGGTTCAATAACATGGACATACCACGCTCCAATTAGTCTTAGGCTATGTTCACACGGCAATGCCTGGGACATATTTCAGCCCGTAATTAATGCCGTACTGCGCTCAAATATGTGCGAAATACGTCCTAGTCATTACGGTAATCCACAGTTCTCATAGAGAACTATGAATTACGTCTCCTCTCCCCGCTCGGACAATATGCTGAGCTTCGAGAAAAGTGACATGTCAATTATTCACGGCGTATACACGCCATGAATAATGAATGGCTATGGAGCCGGCGGGCTTCCTGCCCCCCGCCCCCACTCCGGAGAACACGGCGTAATTGCGGGCGAAATACGTCCCACAATTACGCCATGAATAAGCCGTGTGAACCCTGCCTTACACTGAAATCTGAAAATTTCGACCAATCTCTGCTTAAAAGCCCTCAGTATAGGGAGGAGATATTGGCAACTTATCAAGGAGTTGTTTGAGATTAACATGGGCTCAATAGAGTCCCAGGCAACTCTCTGGCAAGCCCATAAGGCAGTCGTATGGGGAAAGTGTATATCATTGAGCTCCTTCTTTAAAAAAGATAGGGAATTCCCAAAAAATAATTGCCTTTCACAATTTAAGTTGTTGGAAACTAAACTGGCGACGAACCCAAGTAGGAGTACTCTGCGGCTGGTCTGGAACCTGAGAGTAAAACTGAAAAATCTGGTACCACATATTACTGAGAGGTTATTGTTTTTTTCAAGACAAAAGTACTATGAAAGAGCTAATAAGCCTTATACCTTACTAGATAAAATGCTTCGTGACCACACGGCCAGATCAACCCCTCATTCTATCAAGAATAACTTAGGAATCCCAAGCTATGACCCAAAATTGATTGCAGACCTTTTTCACTCCTACTTTTCCAAATTATATAACATTCCTGATGTGTTACCCTCTGATTTCATGGAAAGGGAAGCCCAGATACAGGACTTTCTTGTGTCTTCTAAGCTGCGGACTCTTTGTGCAGATGAGTTGGCCACTTTGAATCTCCCGATCCTAGAGGATGAGATTATCAGTACTCTTAAAAATCTAACATCAGAGAAATCCCCCAGTCCGGACTGTCTCGCATATCTCTGTTATCAAACATTTCAACCCCAATTACTCCCTTGTCTTTTAGAGGTCTTTAAGTATTTTTTGCTAGGCTCTACCACACCATACACAATGCTCCATTCATTTATTAATTGATACCCAAACCAGATACGGATCCCCTGGAGTGCACTAGCTATAGAACCATAGCTCATTTAAATGTGGATCTAAAAATGTTTACTAAAATATTGTCAAATAGACTCTCATTCCTTTTAGTGAATAAGGATCAGGTGGGATTTGTCCCATGTAGACAAAGAAGGGCGTAATTTCAAGCTCTTGGGCCCTGGTGCAAAAAGTGAAATGGGGACCCCCAGTTACCATGTGCCATTTACAATACTGGTGTCTTCTTATGTGGCAGAAGGGCTATTGGGCCCCTTCAGGCTACAGGGCGACTGCTACCTCTGCACCCCCTATAGCTACGCCACCGAGGAGGGGATAATTCTAGTAGGGCGATCGATCTGATTGACATTGTGAATAAAAGGGGAGACTCTATGGTAATGCTTAGTTTAGACTCCGAGAAGGCCTTTGTTTGCCTTAACTGGTTCTTTTATGTTTCATATTTTGAAAGCATTTGGAATCACTGGCCCTTTTGTTAGCGCACTTCAGGCTCTCTACTCTTGTCCCACTGCTACCATCAGACTCCCACATGCCACATCACCATTGCTTTAAATCAAAAACGGTACTAGGCAAGGCTGCCCACTCTCCCCTTTACTTTCCACCTTATGTATTGAACCCCTATTGGCTGCAATTAGACTGCATGGTGATATTAGAGATGTTCTTCTAAAGAAAACTGAATTCATTATACACAGATGATGTCTTACGTATATTGACTAACCCTATAGTTTTTTTCCCAAATTTGCATGCTATTTTATCCCAATGTGGTGCCCTTTCTGGTTCTAAGATTAATACCTCTAAGTCGGAGACCATGCCAATTAACATTTCTGTTGAACAAATTTCACAAATTTAAATTTTTGCTGGCAGACTGATCGTCTAAAGTATTTGGGGTTTTTTCTAACTCTGTCTTATACTGCTCTCTTTAAACTCAACTTCCCCAAACTCATAGTGGACATTAAGGGCGACATGTATGAAAGTGTTGTTCACCCATTTTCTGGCATATAATGCACCTGACTGAGCAGTCTACCATGTCTTATGCACCTAATGAATGTGTGAGGCACATTGTTCATAAGACTCGACACTTTCTAATGCGCATAATATGAGGGGGCGTTATGGGGGCGTTATGGAGCCGTGTTGCACCACACTCGTAATATTAGACACATCTATGAATGTGGTACAGCAAAACTAGACGCATTACTGCTCCGACAGGCATAACTATCTCAATGTGGTTTTCCTGAGCCTGAGGAGTCGAAGTTGAGATATATGTTCTGTAAGTGACAAAAATGTACAATATTTCTCAACTTACACAAGTACATTAATAAAAAGTAATTTATTATTAATTATCAAACTGTATAAAATTTAATTATTTAAATTAATGAAAAATATGATCATATAAAAATTAATTAAATTATAAACCTAAAATATAAGAAATATCTCCTATAAAATGTATTTAAAATTAAAAAGAACTAAAACAATTTTACATTAAAAAACCCATTGATTATGTTGTTCAGATTTTTATATTTAATATTTTTACTACATTAAGTTTTAAATTTATTTTTGCTGCTCTCACCCTTTATTCTGCATATATCAAGAAACAGCACAGCACAGGTCTTGCTGGGACCTGTGGTCCTCCAAGCAGGATCAGTACCATAGTTTCTATTCACTGACATGCTATTCTAATGACTTCTCTTATTTCCAGCCTATCTATAACCTTAATACATATTAGGCGCATTACACACCCTTTATGAACACAAGAAAAACACTTTCATATATCAGGTGCATTATACACTGAAACTGAGATTTGACTATTCACTTCGACGCGCCTGCGTTCATGTCGCCCTAAGAGACTACTAGATGAGCTTGCCTTATCTGTTTGGCCACATTGCGGTGATTAAAATGTCTATCCTCCCAAATTGATTTATCTCTATGAGACATTACCCATTAAGGAAGATGCGTTGAAGTGAATAGTCGTGTCTCATTTTCAGTGTATAATGAAACTTATGTATGATAGTGGTTTTTGTGTGTTCATAAATGGTGTGTAAATTTTGACATGCCTTGCCTATGTGTTAGGCGCATTACAGAACTTAGGCGCATTAGTAATGTGCCTAACATGTATGAAGGCTATAGATAGGCTGGAAATAAGAGAAGTCATTAGAATAGCATGTAAGTGAATAGAAACTATGGTACTGATCCTGCTTGGAGGACCACAGGTCCCAGCAAGACCTGTGCTGTGCTGGCTCTTGCTGTATATGGAATAAAGGGTAAGAGCTGCAAAAATACTTTTCAAATTTAATGTAGTCAAAATTAAAATGTTAAAAATCTGAACAACATCATCAGTGGGTAATTTGATGTAAAATTCGTTTTAGATTCTTTTCATTTTAAATACATTTTACAGGAGATATTTTTATATTTTTGGGATATCCTATATTTTTATTAATTTTATATAACTTTTTTATTAAAATTAAATAATTTGATTTTATACAGTTTGATAATTATTAGAAATTACTTTTTATTGATGTACTGGGGTAAATTCAGAAACATTGGACATTTTTGCCCCTTACAGCAAATCCAGCTCCACTTCCACTCATCAGGCTCAGGCAGACTACATTGAAATAGGTCTGCCTGTCGGAGCAGTAATGCACCTAGTTTTGCCAAACCACATTCATATATGTGTCTAATCTTACGAATGTAGTACAACACAACCCCAGAACACCCCTTCAAGTTAGGCGCATTCGAAAGTGTCGAGTCTTACGAACAATGCGCCTAACACATACGTTAGCCGTATTAGACATCGTAGCCGGCTCAGTTAGGCGCATTGTATGCCAGAAAAAGAGTGAAAAACCCTTTCATACATGCCACCCTAAATTTTAATTCTTCTTCAATTTGTGTAATATAATTCTGTAACCTTGCACTTTACAACTCATTAAAAGATATCGCAACTTTAATAGAGATTGCCTGAAACATGGTTTGAAAACACCTTGGTTGCTTCCTGCCAAGTGTCTTCACAGGGTTTACACAATGTGTGTACTGAGTTAGAAATGTGTAAATAATCCCCATTGAGATTATTGATGTTTAACCCTTGAGAAACAAGTAATTCTTTGAGTCCTACAACCAAGAGATTTTATTTATTTTTGACTAATGGTTATTCCATCATCCATAACCTTTTTTAAGCTACGTTGCTAATTGAGGCTTTGTTTTTAACAGAATGTTTTTTTTAATTATTTTCAAGAAACTGCATTTCATTTATCACTGAAAATAATATTGGGTAGACAAGGATGGATACATAACATGTATGGGTTTTGAATGTTGTGATTTTTTTTTTCATAAAATTGATTTATTTCAAATAAATGCATTTTTATGTTTTTTGCATTAATGCTTTATTTTTATTATTTTACCTTTAACTATATTTTTTTTTTAATTATGTCAAATGTCTATACGACACAGTAAATTACTTTCTATTCATTTAAACTATGCAGGCATACATGATGCCCGGGTTGACAGGAACCTGTTAAAGGGAACTCTCTTTCTTTATCTGCACCCCTATCAGAATTGATTGCGGTGACTCGGGGGTTAAACAGTCAGGATATGAATTTGCTTCGTTTCCAGATTAGTGCTGCAGGATGACTTTCCATTGCAGCCATCAACCAGCTCTATACCGGTATGATGGAATGCAGGAAAGGGACCATTTTCTTGATGTACATGAAGATGAAGATTCGAGAAGGGGTTAAACACATCCACATAATAAATGTGAAACATATTTTATATGCATATAAATGTCAATTCATGTTCCTTTAATATTATGACCAAAACATCAAAATAATGCTTTTATAACAACACTACCAAATGATGGCAGTTCTGGCAATTTATACTCAAATTAAGTTGAAGTAATGAATGCAATTATGGATCTGTCCTATCTTTGAACTCACAGAAGACCTTTCTATAAATGTGGATCATTAATCTCAGCACAGTATTGTTTCATGCGTGAACAATCCTTCTCTTAATGGGAGGGAATAAATCATTAAACATAGTTGTTCATATTTCACGAAGAAAGTTCTCAAAATATAAGTTTTTGGTAAAACTCCAAAAAAATATATATGCAAAGATGAATAAATGCAGGTAAACAGAAAATGATGTACCTACATAACAAAAACTTGGAAAGTGGTACAATTTGGAGGCACCATTTTGTGCTATGCGAAGTTCCTACAGCTCAGTAATATGTATCGCTCTACAGACTCTATACACATTGCAAAGGCCTACCTAATTGATTTTTTTCAATCCTTCACTGGTCTTTATGTGCTGCTGCAATATTCAACATGTGACTAGGGCAAGCCACATCTATGCTGTACACACTGACATTACCTCTGCATTCATGGTTATGAGTCAAGTACATTATATTATCCCTGCATAGAACACAAATACTGATGGAGTCTGTGGAAGAAGTTAGGGCCAGAGCTATAATATTGTTTTCAGGGTGATGTGACTTTTAATTTTATTAAAACTGTTAATAGGCCATCCTTGAGTTATTTCACCTTACCAGCTCATGCCTACTTGAATCAGGGCTAGGAAATGCTTGATTTTAATGTTCTTTTTTCTGCTTATTGTCAGAACATAAAAACAGACCGCATGGCAAGGAAGTAGAAAAACTGTTGTTTTCTGTGAACCTTTCAAATATGGGGACAAAAAAAGAAAGGAGGGTCAGATTTTCCAGATTTTCCAAATGCATGTTAGAGCTAGACTTCAACACTTCATTATTTGAAATGTACCTCCAATTAAAATACCACTTTTCATAAATTAACTGTACAAGCAAAAAGAAGAAACTTTGTAGCATACAACACATGTTTCCACGTTTCTCATTTAATCAGTCTTCTTTCCGCCTTCCTCTTCTTGATTTCTTATTTGTTCACTCAATCATAAATCACTAATAGAAACCATCTTGCTAAATTATTCAGAGCTCAGGTTAAGTCTATAGACAGGGGAGGGAGAAGGACAAGAGGCAGAGAGGTACAAATAGATGTTGCTGACTACATAGAGACCGTTTTATCTCACCTTCGTGCTGTACTCAGCTACACTGCTCCTTACTGCTGTCTAAGGCTTAGTCTCCATTGCACAGAAAAACGTAAATTTTTTCAGTGTTTTTCATTTTTTTACAATTGCTGTGCATGTCTGCAAAAAAAACACTCCAAAAAAATGCAAAACGCACCTAAAACAGACGTTTTTTCAGCTACTTTTGACAGGTAGTGGACAAAAACTCAGTTTTATGAACAGTTTTAGTATTTGGTTTTTTGGTCGTTTTTTCTCCACTGCAGTGTAGACATAGCCTAATACTGCTGTTTCTGTAATATTCTCCTGCTTTAATTTCCTGTCCCTCTCTTCTTTTCTATGGGCAGCTGTAACTTGTGCTCTCACTGATGTAGGAAGCTTGTTTCTTTTGAAAGACAGATTCTCTTAGTTGTTTATGACTACAGTAAGTGCAGAGAAGGGGAAGAAAGGTTGATGAAAGGAGACAGAAGCATGTTTATCTAATAAGATATATTACATTCAGTATATCTAATGTAGAAAATGAAGTTTATTTCAGCTTTGTGATTTAGAAGATTGCCACTAAGAAAGCTATATGGACCACTGTTTTCCATGTGCTGTGCCTGGTATTGTAGTTCAGTCTAAAATGCCTATGGACATGAGTGGCATTGTTAATGGAAAAAAAGAAACCCTTACTAAAAACAATAAGTATGATAAGAATGTTCACTTAATGACCCAAACAAACTTAAAGGAGTTGTCTCACTACAGGCTTTCAGCCTACCTCAGTGTGTCTGGCAGCATAGGATTTTTGAATTCAGGGACGTGCTTCTTGTCTGTCTCTTCTCCTCCCCCTTCCCCCCTTTCCCTCAGCACACAGACAGCTCTTCCTCTACTGCAGTAACTTCTATACAGCGGGGGAGGGCAGGGGGTTTGCTCCCAGATTTAAAACCCTGTGTTGCCTGCCTAGATCTGCTGCTCACTGCGGGGGCAGCTGTACTGTGCGGCGCTGTCCCGAGTCTTGGTGCTCCTTACACAGAGTCGGAGAAAGCAGGGAGAGGGCTGATCTATGAGGGGTGGAGAGGTTGTGAAGCTGTGTATGCTAATAGCAGAGGGGGGGGAGAAAAGGTTTCTATACCCCCTGCTTAGCTACAAATAAGGAATCTCAAGCAACAACAAACAAAACCCTGTCAGAACGACACAGGGCACTGTGAGTGATTTTCTATAATCACGGTGTCATAATACAGCGAGAGCGGGGATATGAACTGTTCAAATGCCCCCTGATCTGTTCTATTAGTATAGTCAAATCCACAGACACACATGATTTTGTAAAACCTTCAGCTGTAAATCGTACTGACCCCAGTCACTTCATCTCTGCTCTCCTCAAACTTGTAAGAGAGGGGGGAGAGGACACACGGGTTAAATCCACCAACCCAAAACAGGGCCAGACCCTCTCCCTCCTTCCCTTCAGAAACATATGTGGGGAGGGCTCTGTGCTTGACCTGTATTTAGAAACTTTCGAGTCACCACCCGCACTGGCAGCCGTGAGATAAAAATCAAAAAGGTCTTGGTTTTGTGATTTGAGAAGTTGCCTTACTACCCGGGATAATCAAAATCATTAGGACATTTGTAATGAACATAATGCAAAAATGCTTGTTTTTTTAAGTCTTTTAATTAAAACCCAATCATTGTAGGACACAACCTCTTTAAACTTTAAAAAGGGGTTTTACAATCATTTATTCATCTTACTTCAGTCCTGTTTTTCTTGCTTTCACTTTGAAATTCAGGGGGATGTTTACTGGTTCCCCTAGGCTGCGTAGAAGCCGGTCTGTACTTAGCAACCCGTGCTGGCAGCCTATCAGGAATAGATCAAAAGGTCAGTAGTATAGCGACCTTGAGGAGTGATCAGCCATATAAAAGGGGATATCTAGAAATAGGTAAGTATATTTAAAGGGGCATATATTGCAAAGTGATTTTTTTGCAGATTTTAACATTAAAAGCAATCCTTGTAGTGAGACCACCCCTTTAAATACTTTAAATGGGCTACACAGCATGGGTTCTTCATTGGATTTACAGCGGATTCAGTATTTAGAAACTGCCAAATGGAATGTGTAGACCACAATGGAAATCTGTGCTGTAGTCTACACAGCACGGATTTTTTCCGGTTGGTTTTGAAATCCGCCAGATTCTCATGGATTTTCAAATCTGCAGGGTTTTCCATAGGATTGCCAACATGTCATCTCCATACTTCTTTCCTCTCTTTCCTAAATGTCCTTATAATGGCATGCAGGTTGGGTGGAAAAACATATCCTTCTGCTCAAGTATTCCTATTAATTACAATTTGAGAGTAAGACAAGCACCAGTTATGCAATTACATGATGCAGCATTAAGCGGTTGTATGTCTTGGTGGGATACTGGCGTCACACCAGAGGGAGCTCAAAAGAGGTACAAGTTCTGGGCTGCAAACAAGAGGGCTACGAATAATATAAAGCATAAAAAATGTATTTGTAGTATGTTAATTTCTGCTCCCTTCAGAACGTGTCATTTTCTTTTTTTCCAATTTGTTAGACATCCGACTTAACAAATAAAAAAGTGGAACTTTTTTACATTGTTGACAGTGACTTTCAGCCTTAAGTTTATGGCCACTACAGACTATTGTTCTAAAGGCTTATTTATCTACCTAAATGAAAAGTCATGTTTGGTGTTGAACAGATAGCTAACAAAATTCTCTTCACAATGATGTCAAAGACACCACAGTCAGGGAAGTTATGTAGCTGTTAAAATTGTCTTAACTTTTGCAATAAATTTTAGTCTAAAGATTATACAGCCCTCTTTAAAGCGGATACACACCATGAAATTAAATGAGAAATAAAAAGATAGTTTATATATAAACGAGCATTGGCTTGAAATGACTGTTTAGAACAGTGAGGAGTTCAAGGTCATCTCATCTCCAGTGGACTTGACCATTTCTATTTGTTAACTTACAATATAAGCATTTATTAGCCAGGAAATCAGCATTCAATGTCGCTCAGCTAATTTGCTCTACAATAATTTGTGTATTCCTTTTTTAAGTAAGTTCACTCACAGTGTAAGAGTTATACATAGTGCTTCTAAAAGCAGGTATAAAACTTCCAATTTCTTCTTTTTTATTGCCCTATTGGTTCCACTGATGGTTTTAAAGATGAGTTTTTCACCGTTAGACCAAAATTTATTTTGCACCCAAACAGTACCCGTAATAATTCTTTAAGCTAAAAGTCATCAGATGCAGTATTAAGATCCACTCGCATTTCATTGCTATTTTATTAGTTTATCTATCCATAAATCATAAAGGTACCATTTACTTTATGTCTTATTTAGGTCTCTATACCATGTCCTTTAACTACTGCAATGCTGAAAAATAGTCTAATGGCGAATCACAAAGCCATCATACTGCTACATTTTAGAGTCTGTATTATGGCCACAGATCTACTTAACTACATTGAAATTACTGTATGCTGTATGGTGATCTAAATTGACTTTGGGAAAACCTGAGCAAGTCCGAGTGTTGCAGTTAAAATGAAAACCCTAAAATACAGTCTTTATGATCATATAATAACTAATTAACACCATACACTAAACCTTCCATCCAGCCAGTCTCTAAACTACTCAATTTAAAGTGGGTCCAATTTTTCTCTCCATATAAGGAAACAAATATTTGTGAGCTCATGAATATTTTATTTTTTATAAAAACTGTCAGTTTTGAAATCCAACATCAGAAAATCCCAGCTATGTAGACTACAGCTTGGATTTTCTATTGAGGTCTATGGGGATGATTTGACAGTCAGATTTTTGCGGGTTCTAATTACTGAATCCACTTAAAAATCCGACTGTAAACTAGTTCCATGTAGACACAGCCTTAGACTAAGTCTACTCTACAGTGCTTACGGTCAGATATATAATCGGATTCGGTATTTAGAATTCGTAAAAATCTGACTGTAAATCATCTCCATAGACCTTAATAGAAAATCTGAGCTATAACCTAGCTCGAATTTTCTGAGGTCAGATTTCAAATCCGAAAAAGGAGTTAAAAAACTAAGAACATGTTATATAGTCCATCATATTTAACATGAAAACAGCGGATTCTAGTACTGTCTCAGATGTCAATGCAAGCAACATGCAATGCGCGTTTCGCACTAGACAAACAGTGGTAAAAAAAAGCACGTTGGGGGTGTGTAGGTAACTAGCTGTGGATACTGATACACTTGCAGTTTATTGTGACACATCTTATGTATTAACTACGTATTTATTCATATACATATGTTTGTATACATGATATTCAATTTATGCACTTATAAATTCATCATATTATAAACACTGTATATTTCTGAATTGTCTTATTAATTAATAAGTGTCACATTCACTATTTATTCTTTTTTTTTTCAGTAATACCTGTTACATCATGATATATTTTTTATACTACAGTTTTAAATCTAATAAAATATATTTTTATGGCTATATTTTGTATTTAATTCATTTACTTTGAGTTTAGCACATTTAGGGCAACATGTATGACTGGGACACTTTTCAGTCCAAAAACTATCACAGCCCTGTGGGCCTGATGTATGAGCAGACACACTCCAAAATTAGGCGCATTATAAAGCGTCTGCAGCACTTTGTAGAGCGTCTGAGATCGGGGGGCATTCTGGGGGCGTGTCACACTACAATCATATGATTCTACACAATTATGACTGAAGGACGGCAAAACTAGGTGCATTACTGCTGGAACAGGCAGACCACTTTAAAGGTGGTTTACCTGAACCTGAATTGTCACTTTCTAGCTAGAAAGCGCTAAATCTGTGACCCGCAGTAGAACAGGTTCATAGATTCAGGCACATTCTACGTTACTGATGCGCGCAATAAAATTGACGTCTGGGCATCAAAATTCATACATGTCGCACTTAGTTGTTTGTAAGTAATATATGTGCATATGATAAAAAGCTGTAAGTCAAATTTATGTATGTGAAAGCAAAGATGATTGTCTATGAATTGATGGTAGTCTCACACTCAAAGCTGTAGGGGATGGTGAGATATGGAGCCTGAAAGTCAAAAGTTCAATACAGTGTTACCCTTTTGCTTGTCGATGTACTTGCTACTTTGTTTTGCTCTATTACAAAAAACTCAATAAAATACTTTTAATTTTTTGGCTGTATCATTTGAAAATGAGGAAACTTTCAATGGGTATGAATACCTTCACAACCCATTGTAAATAGCATCCTCTATCATCCACCACTTTAGGTTTATGTACAGCTGCCCAACCATGGAAACAAGAGCTCGATGAAGCCAAAATAAACTGCCCCAACCATTACCAGTTTTTATCTTCAACCAAATCATGTTCCCTGAAATTTGGATCCCCATTGCATCCTTTGAACTTACTTAAGAGCAGATGAATGCACCTGTGAGAGGCAGTTCCCAGGAGTTTGCCCCTTTTTGAAATTGATATGTGCCCCTTAAAGCGGCACTGCCCCGATGGCTGATATCACTTCCAGTGGATATTCAGAGCCCAGTAATGTATGATTTGTTGTGTCGCTCACTGCAGTTCTTGTTGAGTCTACATGGAGCTTTTATTCATAGTTCAGCAATGTATGCTAACAAATTACAAATTTCAAGAACTGAGTTTTAGCAAATGCAGCTTAGTTTGACAGTGCCATATTTAACACCACTTAAGTCAGTATGAACCTATACTATTACCAATGACTATGGAGATTGCATTTCCCTGTCTGTGATTTAATGCCACTGTTACTTCAATGTGCCTGGACCAAAACCAAAGGTATAACATTTGTGTTGGAGGGACACAGAAGCAGCAGAGAGGTGCACATACAGTGCATCAGTTATGATAACAATAGGGCATCACGTGGTACAGTCCAATACATACTGTATTATGGTAATAACTGTTTCAGGCATTGAACATTTTACTAGCATTAAATAGAAAAAAATGATACCCAGCCATTTGGCTTATAACACCGTTTTTCAGTTCATGCGTCAAATCTGTAAATACGTTTATCCTTCAGCATGGGATTTTTTTTTTAACTTTCCTTCTGTTCTAGTCCAAATTATCATTCAGTGCACCGCAAGATCTAAGAGCTACATTTCAATAGATAACCCTTTTCTAATTGCTGATTTGCAGCACATCATTGGCTACATCTAACCACAGCAACTGTGCTACAAACCTAGATACAATGTTAATTGAAACAATACAAGACTAAACAAATACATTAAATACATAAATATAATAAACATTTAAAACCATTTAGAGAGAAGACTTCAGATTCAAAATGTTATTTAACCCCTCTGGGTAAAGGGAGTCTAGCTGACAGATCCAAAATGCTCTCCGTAGGAATCTGTTAGGGAAGTAGTGTCAAATGTATAACACTAACTTTTTGACCAGTCTCAGCAAAATACATTTACACTATAAAATCACCATACTTTTTTAAAATATCACAATTATTCTTTCTACCTTGACTATTAATACCTATGTTTTTATTCTTAAATAGTTGAATACATGACTAGTGCTCATTAATAAGGGCGCTTTCACACAGCGCAGTTTTGGTACAGTTTTAAACTGCCTTTATTACCAGCAAGCTTCTTTTGCTAAACTGTTTGGAAAGTGAGGAATCAATTAGTGTGTTTGTAATCCACAAGCCTTCAAACATAGTAATTGATTACTTACTTGAAACACCTTTCTGAACAATTTAGACAACTGAAAGAAGCTTGCTGGTAATAAAGACAGTTTAATTGGAGCGCAAAACTACACCAAAACTGCGCTGTGTGAAAGCACAGTGTTTTTACCACAGAACTGTTCTGTTCGACATAGAGCTTGTCTCACAGGCACTTCAGGAAGTAGATAACTTGCTTAGTGTCACATGTAAAAAAAAGCCTGCAATTGGATTAGCATCACCTTTGGTAGGATGAGAAACCATAGGGACTTTTATTATTGAAGAACTATTGGAACATGATAGGCAAGTGTACATGCCAGTTTGCACAGGGACAATTTTTCTTTGCCTAGGCATTGGGGGTGGTCGGATATCTGAACAGATGAACCAATTCCCCAGAGGCTGCTTGGGGTAGCCTTTTTATATATGGCACTGAACTTATGTTAATATTGTTGACTTATACTATAAAACAAAGTTTTGACTGATAAGTCTGATAGTTTTGCAAGGTGCTGTCAAGAGATCACAGATTGCAATGTTTCGAATTGTCTGGGTTCCCATTGCTGAAATCTTTGCCTTGCCTTGTGTGCTGAGAAGCTGGGCATTAGTGGTGTGTATAGTATCTGTGGAGGTGGGGTCTGCCATGGAACCATGCTGGTTAACAAAAGCCAGCTCAATATTGTGGGTCAGCACTGTGTAATAGGAATTAATGGCAAGCCATTTTATGCTCCAATGAAGGGAAATGGAACCACAGTAATGAAGTGTCACTAGTGTGTATCATGAATTCTACTAGGTATGGCCAAATAAATAATACATTGATAGGCCAGGTCTGACACAAAAAAGTTGCTGATACATAGAGTCACTTTACTGTAGTTCCTAGATGTCGATAGGCATTATGGCAAGATAAGCACTTTAAAGGCTTTTTCCATCACAGTCAGCTTCGGGCTCCTACTTTCAGTTCAGGTTATGGGTGTTTCTCTGCTATCCTAACTGATCCAGTGAGAGGGACACTTGTGAAGAATAGAGTTTTAGCAGCAGGGCAAAGGCTACAGAATTCTAACGGGTTAAATTTTGTCAGTAAGAAAC
This sequence comes from Phyllomedusa bahiana, assembly GCA_025379985.1. Classification (NCBI taxonomy): domain Eukaryota; kingdom Metazoa; phylum Chordata; class Amphibia; order Anura; family Hylidae; genus Phyllomedusa; species Phyllomedusa bahiana. The sequence continues at coordinate 72,212 of JAODAL010016109.1, forward strand.
ATAAACCAGCTCCTGTATTGCTGATAAGTCACAGCAGAGCGTGAACTCACCAGCCTGAGCTGCTAGAGCAGAGAGAGGTGGTGGCAATCTAGGAAACCTTTTGTAAACAAGCTGAAATCAAAATCAGAACAGCAATGTATTTGGTAATAATTTTTATTTGCTTTTGTCTACATGTTTAAAACTAATTAATGTGATTGGAATACCCTTTTAAATGGCTTTACTGCAGATACACATTAACATACAAGTTAATTTACTTTAAATTTTTATAAAGTTATGCAGTGTATTGAATTTTAAGGGAAGAAGGCTGTAAATAATTAATTATTTTTCCCTTTGTGTAATAGAAAAGTCTAAAGTTTTCTTTTTTTGTATTATCTGAAAAGTAATGGAGCCTTCAGGGCTTGAAGCAGAGTATCTTCAATATCCCTGTGTGTCTGTTTACTGATTTTAGACTTTATTTTCATTTGTTTTGAAAAACAGCCAAAAAGATACTAAAGCAGCCAGATGAATGTAAGCTTTTTCATAGATTTCCCCTTTTCGCATTCATATCCTCTAATATATAGTAATGAATCAATATGCAAGTTTGGTGTGCATGTTTACTAATCCTAATGGAATTTCTGTGTAGCTTGCAGCATTAGGAACTCACAAAGCTACCGCACAAACGAGCTGCTCTGGTCTGGAGTTTACAGCACTCATTTTTCATTGTGACTACGTTTTTCTAGCAGGGATGAAACATTTTAACAAGCAATAATATATTTCAGATACTGACTTCAGATGGTGATGTTGCCTTTGATCCAAAATGAAATAAATATTCCATAAGCTTTCTCACTGCTCTTAATTGGCTTCACTATTGTCAACTTGTAAACTTTGGGAAAATGTGTCAATTGTTTGAAAACACACGATAAAAAAGCTCTATAAAGCTGCGTTTACATGGAAGTTCCGACCGGTATTTGTTTTTTTGTTGGCAGTTTGCAGATTGAAGCCATCTCCCTTCGTACCCACATGCTCATGAAACGCCCGAAAACCAGGTGGAAGAATGAACATGTTCTAAGTTTTTCAGACCGCCGGCAAAAAACCGTCTGGCGAAAAGTTTGTGCAGTGGGGACTTCCATTGAGGTCTATGGGGAAGCGTTGCTTGTCGGTTTTCAGATGGTTTGTAAAACCGCAAACCGTCTGAAAAACAGACAAATACCCTGTGCCGTGGGGACAAGCCCTAAGAATATTTTTGTTTGGTAACAGCACAAGTTATAAGTTATGATGTTTCCTATTAAGTTTTCAACATCAGTGCCAAAAGAGAAGTTGTCAGAATGTGATTGAAAGTATTAATTTCTCTTGAAGAAATGTCACTTCTATAGCAAATCATGGAATATTTCTAGGATATGTCATCACTACTGGGTCAGTGAGGGTTTCAGGAGAGGGAGTATGCTCTCACAGAGCCTGACACAGTGGTTTAAAATTGTGCTTTACCAACCTCTGTCCCTAACGGTCCAAATGATAGCTGTTGGAAGGAAATCTATTGTTTATTTGTCCTGTGCTGCACCTTTTCCACCAAGCTCCAGTGTTTTTATTTATACAATTATTTAAAGGCAGAATATTGCTTCTTTAAAAACAAATACTTCCATAATTTACCCCCTCCTCCCACTCTTAATGGGGCCCTAGACAAATTTCTCCTTTATGTACCTACTCCTCATTACTCTTATGGTTTCCAGAATAAAGGAGACTCTAACAAGACAAATGTTATGGTATATCCTAACCATATTATATAAAATTAGAAGATATTTAAGAAGCACTCCAGGCAAAACTTATTACTGTGTTAATGCAGTGCCTCAGAAAGGTTAGCATGGCTCATATGTACTTTCTACCACTAAGTCATGCATTAGTTTTGTCTTGAGGGTCTTTTTTTGGTAAAAGTTTTCAATAAATTCCCTGTTGGCTCTGTTCATTATATTTGACAGAAAATGTAGCATTTTCCCATCAAAATGAAAGACAACTCAGAGGACTGAGTCACAGGGGTCAATTTTGCATTATAAATTAAATGCATTAAACAGAATTGAACACAGCTTTATTCCATAAGTCAATTTTTATTTGTTTTTGTTCTTTTTTATGTGCTAAAAAAAAAAAGAAAAATGCTGGATGACATTGGATATACCAAAAGCATAAGAACTTTAATCTGTTTCCGAATAATAACATTTGCAAAACAACAATCAACAATCCAATAATTCTAAATTCTTAACCACAGTGGGGTTCATAGAATTTTCATCTCTATGGTAACCTTCATGGATGCAGCTAATAAACGGTTATGCTCTGATGTCACCCACAATTTCACCTTGGTAAATGGTTTCCATACATTATGTGCAGCTATTAAAAATCTAACTTTAGGATAACATTGGCTACAGATGCTTTTCTAGACATTAGCCTTGAAAGAACATGAGTTAGAAATGTTTTGTATTTTTCCAAGTTAAAAAGATTAAAAAGATCACTTAAATCAATAGTTCTTGCATTGCGGCAGCCATCCAATAAGATCAAAACTATTTTCTAAAGAGCCTGAGGAGATATTTGTACTGAGCATAATAAAGGAGAATGCTTTATTCAAAAACAAACTTGCTTTATGAACACATCACATAGCATTTTTAATGTTTTCAGGGTTCATAGACTGGATTTAGTTTTTTTAGAATACAGTGGCAATTTTCAAGCAGGAATGCAAAATACAATTTGTGCAGACCAATTTCGACTAAAATAAATACACTACCATAAGAAGCAAACAGTTACTGCTGCCATTTAAGCCACACCTATTACAAAAATGCAACACTTACATAATATAGCAACATAATCAGAAGCGTGAAGCCAAAGGTGAATGGTTCTTGTAGGCACAGAACTCCTTTCGAACGAATTACTAGAACTGAGTGTGTTGACTAGCCGGTGATCTGAGATTGTATTCCCGTTGGGCAGAGAGTTGACTGGCATGCACACAAGGCTGTTTCTAGGTTAAACTGCATTCAGGACAGGCAGAAAATCTCCCCCCATGTTAACATGTTGTGCCATGCTGCAAGGCACCCCTGTTAACTCTCACATTTTCCTTAGTACATTCAGGTTTTAATTCTATAATGCTTTCTCGCACTTGGTTATTCCACAAGTTTTTTCACATTTTTCATGATAAGTAAGGTTTTATTTTTCCATAATTTTTATATTAGATTTTTTTGTAAAATGATAAAAAAATATCTGATTTTTCACAGCAAGTTTATAAAAAGTTTTGTAACTCTGTCACTTTTCCGTTACGGACATTCATTTTTAGGACATCAGCCACAGCAGTCACAAGTCCCCAGACAGTGGCTTAGGGCCTGCCAGAAGAGTTTATTCTGGGGGCCTACCCCAAAATTACTGTACTTTGCTTCCCTGACTCTGCCACCTGCCCAATGCCTTCGCCCAGTATTGCGTCAACTGATACAGACCGGTGTGGTGACATCTTAAAACCAGCCTGTAATCAAGCTGGGGCAACAGGGTTTCTGAGTCTCCCTCATATAACTGTAGGTGAACTGAAGCAGCAGGGTAGTGGGTGATAAATATAAAAGGTATATAAAATATATGCCCTCCCCCGCTGATGCATTTCATATAAATAAAAATATACAAAAATCTATAAAAAGTTCTAAATATAAAACCACTAAATAATGGTCTTACATTTACCAAATAACACTGCTACACAAAACCAGAATCCCAAGGCCAATATTACCAATAATTCCACTTGCTCACTATAACCATAAAGTGCCTGAATAATACTGCTACTTGGTTACCACATATCACATACCAGCACATCATGACCACATATCACAACCACATAGTGATTGAATAATGCAACAATTCTGTTACTGAATAAAAACCATTACACTACGACCAATATTACCGCCATAGAGTGACCATACAGTGGAAGATACAATACCAGTTGTATACAGGTGCTCTGTAGAAATATAAGCGATTACAATAAATTTGTATCCAGTTACTTAAAGGAGATATCTTCTTTGATGAGTTGACGTCTTCTCCCAGCCATGACTTGCCTCTGTACGATGTACCTCACAAACATCTTAGACTCCTCACTTTTCCAGCACTTTCCTACCAATTTCTACCTCTGTACAAACTCCCCATCCAAAGTGCCCGAAATGGTAAAAATGACCTCCTTGTGACCCAAACCGTAAAAGTTCCCCCAATCAGTCATGGGGCTCCCTTTGAAAACCAAGTTTTTGTATTGCTTTGCGTCCCAATACAGTAGGTTGCAAAACCCCCTAATATAGTATGTAGGTTCATCCCCAGACTAGGTAGGCAGATAAATAAACCTCTTTTTAGATAGCTAGTTCTTAATTAGATAGGACAGGGTACTATATACCTATATAGCCCCATGTCAGGTAGGTCGATTTATAGATCCCCCATTAGAAAGATAGGTAGATATATAGGCCCCCCTCAATACGTAAGAATATCGATCCATAGTAGGAAGTTATATAGGACCCTTTATGTAGGTGGTTATGTATATAGGGCCACTGTAGATAGGTAGGAATATAGGCCCCTTTAGCTTTAATTATAAAGGCCACCTGAAGGTAGTTGGGTAGGTATGTAGGGCCCCTGTAGGTAGTTAGAAAAATATACATTAATAGCTAGGTATCTAGGCCCTCTGCAGGTAGATAGGCGGGAATGTATATCAGCCCCCTGTATGTAGGTCAGTATATAACCCTTGTAGGTGGGAATTTAGAGAAAAATTGGTAAACGCTCACCAATAGTCCACCTTCACCTAAGATCCGCATGTAATCCCTCCACACACTATAGGACTATACTTTTTATGTTTTTAACGATAATCCAATAAAGTTCATTTTTAAGAATAACTTTCTACATCCCAAATACCTGGATTACGTTTTCTTTTTATCATGATAATTTTTATTCTTTTAGAAATTTTCTTTAAATACAAACATTAAATGATGACAATCAGGTACTGGCTGATACATGACAATAGTAAACTTATACAGTGCCAAGTTACTAGACATTTAAAGTTGACTTGTTGCTTAAAAGGCATATAAAACCTATAATTCAATACAAGCTATATAACTTCTATAACATCAAACTAATTAGAACAAACTGGAGCCGACCTGTAAGTCTGATTATCTTAGGCGGAGTTGGCACAAGTTGAAATGAGCAGAACAAAGTTTTGCAAGCCATCTCTTCTTACTTTTAGACCTCAGCCCTTTGACTATTTATCTGAAGCCTCCCTAGAGACCCTGCAATCTGATGTTCGAAGTACCACGTTGTCCCTGAGAATGGCTGCATAAAGGAGTAAATGTCCGCATCCGTCATCAATGCTGTAAGAAAGTGTTCCCAAACCTCAAAGTACGTCCCTGTCTGCGCGTCCTTGTGATAACTCATAGCTATTTTATCCAGCACCCTCTGCTCCCTGACCGTCTGAATCACCATCTTCATCAACGGGGTTTTTGCCTTAAGCCATTCCTGAAGCAAACACCTCTTGGCTACCATTAGAAATATATGTAAGAGTTTATACCACTTTCTTGGTCTTCTCTCACCCATCCTCTCTGGAAGACCATGAAACAATGGCGCGTGAGGGTTTATTGGGATATTCACAGACAGTTTATGTCGTAGCATCTGAACAAATACAGACCAAAATCTCTGTGTGTCTGGGCGAGACCAGATGCCGTGTTTTAGATCCGTGAGAGGTTTTGCACATTTCGGGCACACCACAATCCGGTCCGGGAAGGATGGGTGAGGTAGAATATTAAACCCATATATGGCTCTATGTGCTAGCCTAAAGTAGGTGTCCCTCCATTCCTCATTTACCAAAGCCTTTCTTACCTGATTCCACCCCTCTAAAACCCCTTTGGTTATGTCAGAGTCTGGGACATCTCGTTCCCATTTCTTAAACATTATGCCTGATGTTGGATCCTCAAAAGGACAACGGAGTCCTGCATACAGCTGAGATAGGGTATGGGGCACTGCCGTAGATTTCGCCAGATTATCAACGAAAGTGGTCCTAGTCAAATTAACCATCTCCCCAGCTTTTCCCTTCAGAAACCTTATGATCTGCCTGTATTCCAAGAACTTTGTCTGGTCAATGCCGTATTTCCCTTGAACTTCCCTAAAAGAGAGAAACCTTCTTTCCTGTTGGTGAATTAATGAGATTGCCTGGTGCACCCCCTTCTCCTTCCACTGCCTTAAACTTGCTTGACCCTGTCCCGGGAGGAATTCTGGGTGTCCTTCCCATGTCAAATAACCACTAAATTGGTATGGGAGTTTAAATAATTTCCTAACCGCCTTCCAGGCTCCTATTGTATCTCGTGCTATCAAACTTAGACGTGCTACCCTAGGGAGTGAGGCATATGGAGTGTGCAAAAGCACATTGAGGTTCCAGGGGGCCATTAAATCTCTTTCTAGAGCCAAATTAGAAAAGAAGGAAGTTCCCTTGATCCAGTCTAGCCCGTGTCAGAGCAATGATGCCAGATAATATTTTCTAATATCAGGCAAATTTGAGCCTCCCATATCCTTTGGCATCATTAACTTCACTATTGCAATCCTTGGGCGTTTTTCTCTCCAGATAAATTTTATGAATGCAGATTTGACTCTGTTCACACATGTGTGTTTTAATAGGAGAGGTATAGTCTGCATTGGGTACAGGAGCCTGGAGAAACTTATCATTTTGATAAGATGGCATTGCGCTATCAGGGGTATTGGTAAATGCATCCACCGAGTCAACTCTGCGCAGATCTTTTTTATTATAGGGGGAAAGTTAAGGTCATAAATAGATTTGGGCGTTTTGCCTATGTTAATCCCTAGGTATTTTATATAGTGTTGGGCTATAGAGACCGGGAGATGCAATAGCGAATCTGTTTTATTATGTGATGAGGGTGTAAGGTCCAGAAGTTCAGATTTGTCAATATTGACTTTAAAGCTTGAGCTGTTTCTGAATTGAGTCACAACATTTAATACTAAAGGGACATCCCTATCCGGTCGGGCACAAAAGAAAATTATGTCATCCGCAAATAATGCTACTTTTAAGAATTGTTTCACAATCAGAATACCCTCAAATACCTGGACGTTGTTGACTATGTGCCCCACCAACGGTTCAATGGCAATATTAAAAAGCACTGGTGACAAAGGGCACCCCTGCCTCGTACCCCTCCATAGCGTAAAGGGATCGGATAAAAAACCCGGACTGGCAATCCTTTCAGATGGGTTGCTATATAGTGACCGAATGTATTGATGAAATCTGCCGTCAAATCCCATTCTAGTAAGCACTTTCCCCATCCAGTCCCAGCTCACATTGTCAAACGCCTTCCCGGCATCGATTGACAATAAGGCTGGGGACCTGTGTTTTTGTGGATGGATTTTGATATCATCCAGAACCGTCAATACCTCACGGATATTCATCACTGCCGATCTGTTTTTGACAAAACCGACCTGATGCTCAGAGATCAATTTAGGAAGTAAAATAGCTATGTCGGTCCGCCATTATTTTTGAAATTATTTTCAGGTCTATGTTAATGAGGGAAATGGGCCTATAGGATCCTGGGATGGTGGGGTCCCTATCAGGTTTAGGTAAGACTCATATATGTGCTTCATTAATTAATTTGGGAATCCCTTCCCCCTCTAAAAATTTATTAAATAGTGCCTTTAGTGTAGACAAAATATCTGGGAGGAGTGTTTTAAAAAATTCTGCGGTATTCCCGTCCGGTCCTGGGGCCTTTTGATTGACTAAATGTCATATCGTCTGGGATATAGTGTCATCTGTGATAGGTACATTTAGGAAGTCCTTATCTTTCTGTGAAAGGGTTGGGATATTTAGCTCAAGTAGCCACTGCTCTGCCTCGCCAGAACTTGTTTTAGATGGGCAATATAGCTTAGAATAGAATTTTTTAAAGATATCCACGATATCTTTACCTGTATGTTTAAGATTTCCTTGTTCATCCTTAAGGGTATTGACTGTGACTTGGGCCCTGGGACCTTTGGCCAAATTCGCAAGCAGTCTACCCGGCTTATTACCAAATTTAAATAGCTGTGCGTCACGGTGAGATTTTTTCAATCTTTCTCTCTGTGTCAACCAATATTCAAGTTCCTTTTTTGCGTAAAACCATTTGTCCCTATTTTCTTGGTTGGAGTAGGTCTTATATAAGGTATAAGCCCTCCTGAGGTCTTGGTTGAGAGTCTCTATTTTTGAATTGACTACCTTTTTCCGGGCCGCTACGTACGACATTATTCTTACACGAAGAACCACCTTATCTGTTTCCCAAAACAATTGGGGATTGTCTTCATGATCGGAGTTTGTCGTCTTGTAGTCAAGCCACCAGTTATGAAGACAATTCCCAAATTCCTCATCATTATACAGGTATGAGAGGAAGCGCCATATGTACCCTGTCCCTCGGGGAGGGAAGTCATGTATCTTTAGGAGAATCGGGGCATGGTCCAATATCATTATGTCCTCTATTGTGGCCGCTCTCACTCTTGTCGACATCTGGCGTGACGTTAGAAAATATTCAATACGCGACCAAGTTGCATGAGGAATAGAGTAAAAGAAATACTCCCTTCGGGGTGTAGGGTTCTCCAAACATCGACAAGATCAACGCGTCCCAATAATTCCCTCAGGTTCCTATCTCTACTTGTTCCCGTGGAAGATCTGTCCTCGAAAACATTGTGGACTTCATTCAAGTCCCCTCCTATAATTTTCAGAGGGATGTCGTCTCCAAGTAATTGTTGTGTCAAGTTTTGGAAAAAACTCTTGTTATCGCCATTAGGCCCATAAACGTTGTATATAGCAATCTTGGTATTGGCGACAGATAGGACTATTCTAACTAGTCTACCCTATAGGTCCTGTGTTTGTTCCACTAACGAATAGGTTAAATTCTTTTTAAACTATATAATGACCCCGGCCTTTTTCCTTACTGCTCCAGACCCATATACCTCTCCCACCCATAATCTTTTTAACCTAAAAAAGTCATCTTTCTCTAAGTGAGTCTCCTGCAGTAGCGCCTTATCGGAGTTTAACCGCTTCAGATGTCTCAGGACCATAATGCGCTTCTCTGGGGACCGAAGTCCCTTTATGTTCCAGGAAGTTATATTAATCATTTTGCCAGTTAGACATGGTAATTAAGCGGTTGGTGAATACATTTCCCCTGGTAAACCTAAGACAGAATGGCAGGACGACTTTCAACGTGATCTCAAAATCAGGCAGTCCTACACTGTCCTTACCTCTCAATAGAGCCAATTCACGGCATCTCACTGGGTCAACCGACCTCCATTATACAGAGAGAAAAAAAAATAAAAATAAGAAAACACACCAGACTTGCAAGCTGCACTTCGTATGACAGCCTGTGAGAGTGGGCGGGTACAGAAACCCAAAATGGAGGACACCTTCCTCCCCATATAGGTTAAAATCAATGTACACCATGTATTACTTATGTTTCTTGCACACAAAAACATTTCTGAAAAAACGTATGCAAACCTGGGTGCCACTGGCAGGCTTGCGGCCACATGTATTATCATGACACACACAGACCCCCG